>BPLR01010078.1:0-60838 GCA_021605095.1 Caerostris extrusa
GCTGCAGTGAAGTCATGAGTCAATATTAACAATTGTATTAACAATATTAACAATTGTGTATTTCATTCATAACACTAACCAATCAATCCAAATATAATATTATTACGTTGTTTAACGGAAAGTTTTTAACTGAGCTGAAACTAATTATAAAGTGATATTAACTTATTATAATCAGTGCATCCATTTGTATTAAATTTCACTGATACCATCAAGTTTGCTATCATCTAAGGTATTAAAAGAAAAATAATATTATAATTGTAAAAATTGATGTCAGTAATTTTGTTGATCACGGAAGATTTCGTTTTAGATATAAAAAAATAAGCAAACGAATATTGATTCCACATAAATAAATAAAATTAGATCATTATTTAGTATTTGCATTTATTTCAATAGTTGTGGGGAAAAATAGTTGTATGACATTCTACTGTATATCCTACAAAATACACAAGACTTTAAACAATATGTTGTGATTAAATATAATCTATCGATCAGGCAAAATATGAAATTCGCCTTTTGCATTATAAAGTACATTTACATAGGATATTAAAATAGCACACCTTAGAACATAAGCCAATCAAAAGCCCGTTCTCTTTTGTTTACGCAGACTTCCAATTGGTTAGCGTCCTACAATTTGAATCTATGGTATTCGGTAGAAATGCACTTTATGCTGATGAAGTTGTCTGTGAGGCTAATCAAATAATAGATATAATCTTGAGATGGTATATAATTGTCTGGAACATTGCTCTATCAAGCAATAATTTGGTCCTTTGCAGTAAGGGATATGGACAAATCAGAATTTGATTTTGACTAGAAAGTTGGGTATAATGCATCTTGGAAGATGTTAATCTTTCCAGCTAGTGTTGGTGTTTCTTATCCCACTTGGTCGACTGCAACATCTAGACGAAGTCCATGAACCCATGTGTACTTAGACCGACGAGTCATGATAAAGGGTAAAAAAACGCAGTTTCTTTTTGCCCTTGACCTTGCGGCCGAAAAGACATGGGGTATCCTGAGGGACAAGTCTGACTTTACCCCCACCCGGTTATAACCCCGGGATCTGGGTACCCATTTTTAGTCGCCTTTACGACATGCGTGGGCTATTCTAGTCGGGACCCACACGGGGAATTCTTGATATGTAATAATTAGCAAGCGTCAAAGAGGTTTACAAGCGAGTAGAATATTTATCACCAAGTTATTGGTGAAAGTGCAGTCGATGACGAATTAAAGTTAGAGTTGCAGAGATAAGTGGATGCTCTTTGTCTTACTTGTTTAGATAAATGCTACAGGGCTGTTATTTTTAATCATTTTCATTGTAGTGATGGAATATATATTGGGAATGGAATAAATACGGGTAATTTCAAATATCATTTTGAACACCATAATCTGTGTATAAGTTGTATACTAAATCATTAAATTCAAGATGTGAAAAAAAATTATAAAACATATATTAAGTAAATAATTAATATAAGAACAGAAAGGAAAATTAAAATGAATAAAAATCATATTATCAATAAATAAATGCTAATTTTTAACTAAGAACCGAGATTTAGAACACATACAGAACTATGAGTTTTAATAAGCAAAAAAATTAATTCACTATTAGGGGTTTTAAACTTTTGTCCCGTTTATAAAATATATTATATGTTAAACTAAGACTACAAATATAATTTATTACTATAAATTTAATTTACATTCTAATTGCATTTCTCCAGCGTAGAGAGGAAATAGAATTGCATTCTCTAGTGTAGAGTGCCCAAATAACCGTTGTATTATCTATTCGATTACCACTTAAGAGTTAACTAAATTTATTGAATGTATCGCTAATTAGAGCTCAACTCTAATTTGTGTAAATATCGTTTGATAAATAGAATAGAATTAACCCTTTAGGTAATAGAGAACTAGGAACTGCTAAATTCCATTCTTATGTAGATATAGTTTTAATATAATTATCAAAGATAATAGATCAATATTACTGTATCTGAATGGAGAATTCAAACATAATTGTTCTGCAAATGTTTCCGTTAACTGTGCAAACTAAATAGAACAGCAATTAGAAGTTTAAATTTGTTACACAGATGATTTGCTACCAACTTTGTTAAGCCAACATCAATTAGAAATAGGTACATATATAAGGAAATATTGTTATGATAGATTACATTTGTAATAAAATGTACAATTTGGATTATTTAAAAATCTAGTATACTGTCCCCTATTACATTAGACGAATAAAAAAAAGTTATCTAATTGAAACGAAAGTTCGCATGTCAATTAATTTTCGATTCAATATTGCAATAATTAAATCGTTGGAAATTCAGGGAATCGCAATTGAGCATCCGGATGATGCAAAAAGGAGAAGAAATATTAATACTAGAGCAAAATTCAATTCAAATTTCAATTCGTCTACTCACCTAAACTATATCAATGCCTCTTACACGAGTTAGCATCCAAATGAGCATATGTCACTATTTAAAGAAGGACGTGCAATTGGACTAAAAAGAGATTTGGAGGTCAAATCAATGGAGACATTTTAGTTGTAGCGATACCACCATTAGACAATGTTGATAGGATTGGTTAAACCATGACATACCCCAAATTAAAGAAAGCATCATTTGATTTAGAGACGCCAAACCATGAAGGCAGGGTGGTCTCCAAAATGGCTCTCACAACACCTGATTCATATTATTATCAGTGGCATGCAACCAGCAACTAAGTGACTACAAAAGGATCGTTGATAAGTGACTCATAGAATGGGTTCTGAGCTCACCGCACTGGTTGGGTTAATTACCTTTCGACCGTGCACTCACATGGTTTTCTGGAGTGATGGCGGGCTCATTCGATATGAAATCTTACGAATTTTTGATTATTGTTTTTAGCAATGATTTCCACAATGATTTTAGACGTATTTGGAGACATCCAGGACATCTTTGGGAAACTAACTTGACTTCAAATTTCCGCACAGTACGACAATCGGTGATTATGGTCTGGAGTGTCAAATTTAACGATTTAGTTGCCCTTCCTTGGCTGCCTTACAGCATGATGGCGCTTCTAAGATTATTCGACGACTTTTTTTTTTTTTTTTTTTTTTTCTTTTTCATGGCTTACATTTCAAAAGACGCAGAGCATTACATGGCGATAACTTATTCTGATTGCGTTAGTCAAACATTGCTTCATACCTTATTACAAGATTTCTTTCAATGCAACAATAAAGGATAATGAAAAGACGTCTCTTATCATTCCAGGATATCGCTTATCTAACTCGACAATTGAATAAAAACTTGGCAAGATGCATCCTGAGTGACATTCGTCAACTCTACGAATCAATACCAAGACGTATAACAGTCTACCATAGGACCAGAAGATGTCAATAATTTATTAATTAGACATTTGTAGCTGGATTTCTGGAATAAAACATTCAACTTCTCTGAAACTTTAATATTTTTTTTCCCACATATCTCGCATATCCTGATTTTCATTTCATCTTACAAAGGATTACTATTTATTGAAAATATAGTTTCTACATTATATTATAGAAATTAAAATTAAATTTATTACTTTAACTGAATTAATTAATATTAATCCGCGAGATCTGTAAAATAAAGCAAGGCTGTAATAAAGGGATGGAAAGTGACTACAAAAATTTTGACTTGATATTTGCGAACTGTTCACCCATTATCTTCTAAAAAACCACTATTCCTTACAGGTACCTTGATGGCCTACACTCTAGTCTCCACCTGTGTCCTCCTGCTCCGATACCAACCTCCCAGGACTACCCTTGTTCAGCTCCTGCCCGAATCCATCCGCTCCGCCTGTCCCACCCCATCCAAGGAAAACCCGCCCCTGTCTTCCCGGCAGCCTCCACCACCACTATTCACACGAAGCGGACCAACCGCTACGACTCCTCGGACAGCGACGAGTCGAAGGGAGAACTGGACTTTGACAACCAGCGTCCAGACCTGATTAGGGACGCCGCCCATAGGGACGACGACCTCCTCATGAGGGGTGCGGACACGAGTTATGGGGGGGCAGTACCCCCGCCTCAGCCATCGCAGCCGCCTCCCCTCGCCTCAGCCTTCACCATTCCTCAACGGTGAGCAGATCTCCACTTGATAATTTTATAAGCTTTAAATTCATTAATCAATCTAGACTAATTAGACTGACTGAAGTCTGACTTATGGACTCAAAGTAATACGACATAATCCAGAAGCTTGAAATTCTTGAAGTTAAGCTTAATAAATGAGGGGTTGATGCAGGGACACAGATTCTGTAATTTAGCTTAGAATTAACTACATAACTTTTTAAAAAACAATTTCCATCTTCTATCATTTTTTCCTTAAATTACTTAGAACTACGTTCTCAGAATAGTTTCTAAGGTGATTGACCAATTAGAAATAAATAATGGAAATTAGAAGTAATATTTACTGTAAATAATTTTCTTTAAATCTTAAAATAGTTAATCACCGATTATAATTCTCAAAGTACAAGGTGGGCATAATTAAACTTCTCTTATAAGCAACTTTCTATAGCTAAAATGGGTTAACTGACCACATTTTGTATATAGACGAGTTCATTTTGTATGAGATGAGTTCGAGGAATATCGACAAAAAGTTAAAAACTGTCTACTAGGTGGTGCTTTTGTAGAAAAACATTAAATTTATCAAAATAAACGACCAACACGGAATACTTAAACAATTTGAACAATGTTGTAGATGTTTGTTGTGCAGCAACTAGGTACAGGAAAAGCCTTATATCGACCAATATCATGCAGTATGGTTCATCCCCATATATCCTAAGTCCATGAAGGCATTTGTTCCAATACAACACGGATGAACGTGTTAGACGCCCCTTTATTAAACCTGTGGCAACCACGTTCATGGGATCTAACTCCGTGCGATTTCTGATTATGGTGCCTCTTAAAGATTGTGGTATGTTGTGATGACGGATGACTTAAAGAATTCCATTATGCTGCATGTGTGAAGCATCACAACTGATCAGTTACGATTTTCCGTTACGATTAGCATACTGTCCATTGCCTTGAAATTTTTCAGATGAATGCGTGTAATCGTATAGAGTACCTTTAACTACATCGTCCAGTACACGATTTATAACTGCAGATTTTGTGTACACTTATTTACTTACCCTTTTTTAATATGGTTCATTGACAAGGTGATCAAAAAACAGTTAATAAATATTCAAATTGTTTATGAATTCCGTGTTGGCAATTTCTTTTATTTGTTCTATTTTGTTTGTTTGACCAGTTCCCGTCTGGTACCTAGGTTGGGGAACATAGTGAATTTCATATGTTGTTATTTTGGCCTGCTTGTCAGTTTATGAATAGTAGGATGAAATTTCTTATCGTATTTAATTATTTAAAATTAAAACAAATTTATAATTATTCATAATTAATCTTATTTCGCAATTCATACTCATTTAATATATTTTATTGAAATTAATTTTTATACATTCAAATTTATATACTATTTATTTTTATGTTCCATTTATATTTCAAATTTTATAATGTTTATATTAATATAAATGTGAAACCATATAATAGAATCAGTTCTCATTATAAAATGTGCATTAATTTCCAGGATCATGGTTCGGCTGATGCGCATCCTTCCCTACCACTGGATCAACCCCGGCGAAGCTTCGGGAGCTACGGGTATCTTTGTGATGAAGATGGTGGGGGTGCTCTACTTGCTGATCATCATCATGGACCTCATCGTGGTGTGCGCCATGCCCGCGCTCGAAAACAGGAGCGGGGCAGCCATCTTCTTCCTGCTCGTCTTCCTGTTCGGCATTATCTTCTGTTTGATCATTATCTCGCGACAGCCGCAGACCAAGTGAGTTATCAGTTTGATTATAAAATCACGAAATATAAATAATAAATGGGATTTGAAGCAATACTTAACTAACGTATAACGTAGAATCTTAAAATTTCGAGACTAATTTTGTGTACAAAACTATTATATTTTCATATGCTTCTTCTGTTGTATCATTTAAAAAATATTTTAGAGCAGCGATACAGAGTTTCGATCTTCCTCTGGTTTCTGGAAATATGCCCTTTTCGGAGAGTATCAAGCACCTTTAGCTACTCATTCTGGATCTGAATGACAAATCATTCCTAACACGTTGAAGAAATAGTGTTTAAGTTTCAGATCAGCTATCTATAAACTAATCTCTTACAGGTTCTTGTATATACCTTATGTGAGTAATCGACGTTAACCGCGATAATGTGGTTTGGTTTGTCGCTCTACGGTCATTTGGTGCACACTTTGGGCTAAATACACAAAATACTATAACGATAATGTGGACTGATCCTTGTGGACAATTTTCCAGATTATTTCGTTATTTTTGGAGCATGTGCTCATAAATTATCACCTATTGATATTCTGCAGTTAACAACTTCAATGACTCTTTGATTTCTGTTACAGCTTGCTGATTATAATGAACTCGCTAAGTCGAACATCTTCCACCTTGCATAGCGCCATTGACAATTTGTCTTGTAAAGTTTGGTATAAAGATTTGGGGATATATAATTATTCTGATATAAGGTTTGGACTTATAAAGATTGGTATTAGTAAAGACCAGAACGATGTGCTATTATTGTAGGATTATTACAAAGCTATAATCTAAATATTTGGGCAATAATGTGGAGTGTTATTAAAAGATCCTTATGGACAATTTGCTAGATTATTTCGATATTTTTGAAGATTGGACTCTTAAAGGTCTTCCAAGTCACTTATCGCTTATTATTGTTCTTCAGCTAACAACTTAAATGGCTCTCTGCTTTCTGTTCTAACTTGTTGTCTATGACGAAGTCGAAAAGTCGCGTATCTCTCACCTTACATAAGGCCATGTGCTTTGATTTGATACTTTGATTTATAAAAAAAAAATGGTATAAAGATTTGGTGCTAATATAAATATTTGCTGATATAAGGATTTGGACTTATAAAGATTGATATTGGTAAGGACAAGAACCCTGCGTTATTATTGTTGGCGTATTACAAAGCTATAATCGAAATATTTGGATATCACCTTGTATATTTCGCCTAATAAAAAATATTTTAAAATTACAAAAATTTCTGTTGTTTTTAAATGAAGTTATATTATAATGTTTATATTCTAATATTATTTTCTAGATGCGACTTGAAATTCAAAGCTCCTGTGTTCCTTTCATCCCTGGCATAGCTATAACTGTCAACATCTATCTTATTTTCAAGCTCTCTGTCCTTACTTTAGTGCGATTTCTGATATGGATGAGCGTAGGTGAGTATTCTTCCTTTATATGCGAACGTTTTTATTTTTATTCTGATTAATTAAATTTAAATTATTAATTATATGATGATTTTTTAAAAATATTTTAGCGGTATTTAAGTCTTCTTATTCGAAAACATTCAGAGAAATAAAATCCTTAAAATAATACATTTAAAGCGTAGTTGTTTGCGAAATTATATTCTTCTCATTAGAGTCATTTGTAATCAACCAAAATTTAAAATTTGTTTAATTCGGTACAAAAAAGTTATTAAATAAAAGAAAATTATTAAAGCCGTTTATAATATAATATAAGTACTGCAACGTCTCGGCTTATATTAAACCTATAATGGCTTCAAGAAGAGGGCCAATTTCAAGCTCACGAGAACACTTTTAATTTATATTTACAAACATTATATATATATTACATACATATATATATATATATATACAGAACTCTATTTATTACAATTTATTATTTACCAAATATTTCATATTAAGATATTAAGTCGATGTAATATTAAAAAAGTACATTAACACTTAGCATTTATATTTGATAGTTTGTAAAATTAAGCTCGAAAGTTAAACAAAATTTATATTGCAAATTTTGAAACTTTACTTTATCTTTTCTGCAGATTCATCAAATTTCAACAACAGCAATGAATCTTTTTATATTCTCTTATAAACCTCATAAAATTGTAGTTAATTATTTGAAAATTTAAATGCTATAACTATCAAGTATTACACCTTCTATAGTCTAAATGTTGCATCTATTTCTGAAACATTTATGCTTTCAGATCAGGCTGAGCCAGAAGATTATGGATCACATCTTTATAAACATAATTCTAATTTAATAAAAAAAGCTGAAATAGATGTATAGCTTCAAAAATAACCTTAATTATTCTACTCTATCTTTTCTAACCGTAATTATTTATTTGGAAAATATTTTGATGTTTTGCTAAGTTTGTCCATTTTAAAATCCAAGCTTATTAAGGTTGATAATAATCCTTTTTTTCTACAGTATGATTTTAAATTTTTACTGCACCTCTCAGAATTTAGATTTCTTATTAATTTAAAAGGCTTTTTCCAGTAAAAAACTTGAGGGAAAGTTAGGGCCGGAAATGCGTATGGTCTTGATCCAATGTTGTTTCAGGGGGTAGAACTGAATTATTTTTTTAGATGTATATTATTTAAACGTTAGGTGTCATATTTATTAGAATTTGTTAAAAACAGTACTGCACAACAGCAACACATAACACAGAGAAAACAAAATTATATAACAATATTTACAAAATCATCTTAAAAACATGTTAATTTGGAGGGTCTTTGTACCCACCGTACTGCGTGGAACTCTGCACTCGACTACTGTGCCCTCTGTTCTACTACCATACGTTATTCTTATACAGGACATTAGCTGCCACATTCATTAAAATTTGCTAATTTGGCTTTGCAGAAATGCAACACATAGCACACAAAGCAAAATTATATAACAATATTTACTAAATCATCTTAAAAACATGTTATTTTGAGGGTCTTTGTACCCTTCGTATTGCGTGGAGCTATGCACTAGACTATTGTACCATCCGTAGCCTCTAAAATTCTGCACTCCACTGCTGCACTTTTCGTATTGTGTGGGACCCTGACTCCACTGTCCTCTCCCCTTTTTTCTACACTTTCTCTCCTTTTTTCCTACTCTCTTCAAGGTCGAACGGAGGGGGAGAGGAACAAGAAACAAGGACAAAACAATTGTCTACCGTAGGGGGCCAACCCGTCCTTGAAAAAGCTCTATCAACTTTGCGTTCAAAGCTGTAGTTTGTGGTAGGAATGCATGGCGGTTTATTATTACTGCTTGTGGCATGAAATTTGATATAACTTTAGTTAAATGTGACAACTGGATAATCGGTGCAAGTATATTATTACTGCTTGGTGCCTATTTTAACTTGCCTTCTTAGTTTGCATTTTTTGGTATGAATCTCTCTTTAGTTTCGATTTTTTTGTCGTGTAAATGCAGTTTTAAGCCTTCTACAAGTGATATTTCAAGAATGTTAATCTGCTCTAATGTTGTTATAAATTTATTTAGTTTATGTTTCTTCTCAGGCCTTTTCATGTATTTCTGGTACGGCATCAAGAACAGCTCTCTGAACTGCAGACAGACAAGCCTTTGGAACTTAAAATCCCTCAGGACCGTGTCCAGAACAACCTGTGTCCACCAGACAACAACCAGTACATGATGGCAGGGGGTGGGAACGAGGTGATCGAAGAAAGCTACGTTGAACCCGCCTACAACGGTTACGTCGCCCAACCAGATCCCTTGAGCGTCGACCCCTGGTCTCAGCCCGACCCCCTGGCGGAAGATCCCTGGGCAAAATACAACTAGGATTCAAAATGTGCTAATTATTAGTGTTTAAAAATTATTTGGACTTCCACTTTGGGGCATGTCTGGATTTTTTATAGAGGGTTTGTTTTAATGGTAAAGTGTAAAAAATCTGGACATTGCCCCTATGAAGGGAAGAAAAAAGAATGATAACTAACATATATACATCGACAAACTGTTCAGCAAAATGATATGGCATGATGCCATTCGTGAATCTCAATATGCATATTGTAGATATCTATATTTGTATTGTATGTAAAGGAGAGTTTCGAGTCCCGCTATGTGCTATTTCATTAATTTCATTACCATTAACATTTAATTTCCATATAATTCGATGGATATATAATGTCATATATTGTTGATTAGATAATGTTATTATTTGGATAATATTTTAATAATTTAATTTATTTAGTTTTGATTATGATATTTTAGTTTATATGTGATATTTTGATTCATATAAAATATTAGTGATATCTATTTAAAAAAAAAAAAAAAGAAAAACTTTCAAAACTACAAATTTATTTACTTTTGAAAGTGATTTGACTTTCATGATGTGATATTTTTTACTTATGATATATCTGCACATATACTTCATTTTCTATAATGGTTTATGCCATTCTTATTGCTATATTTATGGATAAAAAAGAAATAAGTGGATTTATAGTTCAAGTAAAAAATATTTGATTATAATTATTAGTGAAATTATCAGTAATTATTCATTTTTATCTAATATATATTTGCAGACGAATAAATGTGGCATATATATTTAGCAAAAATACAATATAGATGGAGAAATCGAAATCTTAAGAGCAGGAGGTAAAATCCAAAAATCTGTTTTATTGCATCCATAATAATATAATTGACACTATTTTATGAAAAAATTAGCTCCCAATATTTTCTTTTTATATTAAACATATATAAGATAAGAAGAGCTATTTTTAGAAATTATATATTTAAAGTATTAGTATTTCATTAATATTTATTATAAAGAAATCATTCATGAAATGTGTAATTTAATAAAAAAATTCCTCACAGTCCAATTTCAAAAGTATTTAAAAATAGATTTAATAATTTCCCTTCTTATACCATAGAATTATTAAAACCGTTATTGAGAAACATATTAAATATTTTTTACTAACAATTTAATCTTTATTGATTTTTTTTTACAAATAATTATTTAATTATCAATTTTTACTAATAATTATTTATTATTTATTAATTTTTTACAAATGATTATCTAATTTTTATTAATTTTTTACAAATAATTATTTAATCTTGATTAATTTTTGCTAATAATTATTTAATACTTATTTTTTTATAAATAATTATCAATTCTTTATTAATTTTTACTAATAATTATTAAATCTTTATTAATTTTTATTAATTATAATTTAATCATTAATTTTTTACAAATAATTATTAAATCTTTATTAATATTTATTAATAATAATTTAATCAAATTTTTACAAATAAATAAATTTTTATTAATTTTTACTAATTTACTTAATCTGTATTATTTTTTTACAAATAATTATTTAATCTTTGATTAATTTTTTTACAAATAATTATTTAATCTGTATTAATTTTACTAAAAATTATTTAATCTTTATGACTTTTTACTAAAGGTTTATTCTTTATTAATTTTTTTTACAAATAATTATTTAATCTTTTATGAAATACAGAAATTCCGAATAAATTTCTTGTATACTTTATCATAGTTTCTGCACTTTTTCTTATTTTTAGTATTTTTCTAATTTATGATAAAGGTTTAGGATTTTTGTTTAAAAAAAGATAAATTTAATTTTAAAATACAGAATTCGAATAAAAAGAACTACAGTTTCAAATGCATTTGGTTAATTTTGTTATTAAAGACACTAAAGAATAAACGAAAACTTCATCACAAAATGCTACTTAATAATATTTTATTCAAAGAATAAAACGAAAGACATCATCACAAAATTCTACTTAATATTTATTTTCTTAACTACATTTATACTATATTTTCAATTAATAAACCGAAAGCAAATTTAGGAATTTTACGAATTGAAATTTTTTTACTGGTACCACTTTTTTTTATAATTAAGCCAACTATTTTTGTGATTATCGATGCTATATTTCAGATTTTCGATTTTAACCGGAAAGAAATACTATTTTGTGCTAGAATTAAGGAATTCCGTTTTGATAACTAACTGAAGAGGTATTGCAGTTAGAAATTAAAAAGAATCGTAGAAATTTTTACTCACTGCCAATGTTATTTCTAAGCAGATTGCCTATTTTTAATGTTATCTAAATGCTGACTGCAAGTGTGATCATCAAAATATTAATTCAGTTATGTAGATTCACTGCCTATATGCCCAGCAACGGAAAGAAAGAGTAATGGTAAAAATTAAAAAAAGAAATTTTGCTGTTATAATGAGCACAAAATATTTTTAATCCAGTAAAACCTACATAAAATTTTTGAAAAAGAATTAAACTATTCGATCTAGTCTGAGTCCTTATGACTAAATCCTTTAAGATTTTTATTAGCAATTTATTCCAGAATTTCTTTTAAATTCGAATCTAAGTTACTTTTACAGCAAAAATGTTTACTTTAAATTTTATTATATAATGTAATTATATTGTAAACTCCAGAAAATATTTTTTTTTTTTCTTATTTAATAATTATTTTTTGTTTATTTCATGCAAATTTAACTTTTTTTTTTTAATAATACTTATTTCTTTTAGTTTGTTTATTTATTCTTATGTAAGGATTAATTTTTCTTAAAATAATGAACTACTTTTCAAAGGAGTTGTAAAAAGAAATTAGATACAAATACTCCAACTTTAATAAATTGAGATAAATATAACATCTATTTATAGATAACAGCAAATTTATCTGAAACTAACTTAGAAAAATAAATAATTTCATTTATGTATTTGAAACAATTATCTATATATATGTATTCATATAAAATATATATAATACATTCCATACATTTTATTTCAGATGTTTACACTTTTTATGTTAATTTTATTATAAATGTGATAATTTGTGAATCTTATAAACTTTTATTTACAAACATTTTATATATTTCTTTATATTTTTGGATGGCCCATTGAAATATTTTCCTATTTTATGCATATATATTTAAATATGTTTTTGTCTTGTTTTTTAATTTTTTGATATTTTTACTTTTTACTGTGATAAATATATATATATTTTTTTTTTATTTACAATCTTTTTTTAATCTGTTTAATTCTATTATTTAATTTTTTATTACAAACTTTGATTTAAAAATTATTTTTTATCAATTTGAAAAATTTATTTTATTATGTATTTACATTAATAAATTTTAACATGTTTATACCTTATTACTTTTATTTTATATTTTATTATTTTTCGTTCGTTTTCTTTTTTTCTTAGATAATAATTTTACATGATGCATAATTACACATCTAAAATTTTTAAATGTTTCTAAATTTGTTTATAAATATGGGCTTTATTCATTAATCATTAATTTTCACAAAGCTAGTGAACTAATATGAAATATTTTCTTTGATTTTTCTTGTAAATACTGCTATATTTAATAAAATTTTTAATTGATTTATTACACATTTTAATTATGAATTAATTTTTGTAGAATTAATGTTAATTATTATTTATGATTAAAATTAAAATGCATTTGTAAGGCGTACAAAAAGGTTAACAATAAAAATCATATTCAATTTATTCTGAAAATATATCTTACAAATAATATCAAATACAACTTTTAAGTTAAAGCATTAACATATTTATTTAATATTAATCTTAATCTATTTGTTCATGATAATATAAAGTTATATATGTGTTTCTTCCTATTAAAATATTTATCTACAGTAATTTTAAATTTATTACTTTAGATTTAATCATTTTATTTAACTTAGCTTAAAATGATTATTAAAATTAATAAAAATACATAATTATAGATTACGTATTATTATTTATTATTTAGATGATGAATACATGATTATTTATTATAAATTGCATTATATGTTATGCTTTAAAAATGAATCAATACTAACCAAAAGATTACTTTTTATGTATCTGGCATAGTAAATAAAACAAATAAATTGTAATTATTACAAAAATAAAATAATTATGAAATAACTTTTTAATAATTTTAGTAATCGAAACATTAAAAGAAATCTTTTAAAAAAAATTGTTTCCGCGTCACATATTTTTATAATGCTATTTAGAAAATAATACACACGAACTGAATATAGTGGTGCACAATAATTATATATTTATTCAAATTCATTATGTTACCCAGAGAAAATTTTGAAATTGAATTGGTAAAAAAATTATTTCTAAAACATACATAACGAAATTTAAAAAAATTAATGTAAATTAACAAAATTGAACTAATTTATAAATAATACTATGCATAATTTTATACATCTAAAATTTTCATGTATATTCAGGCTGTAAAAATACAGATCTTAAATTAATACTACTAACTGTATTGAAAGAGATTTTGCTTGAATATTACAATATAAAACAAAAATAGTAAAATTGCTTTTGTTTATTTATTTATTCATCGTATTCATAATAATCTTTTTATAGCATATCTTCATAATATCTTTATATGCTGGTATTAGAATTTTTAATACGAAGCAATTGTTCAAATTGTTTAAAAAAAAATTTAACTATATTAAATTAATTAAATTATTTTAATAACTCAACCAGTTAATTAATTAATTAATCAATATATTTAATTAATTAGTTAATTAAGAAATTAAATATACTAATTTTAGAGTTCAGTTCATTTTTCAAAATATTTTTATTAATTACTAAATTATTTTAATTTATTGTATTATTTTAATTATTTTAAATTTCATACAAAAAATAAAACCCATAAGATATATATCAATTTTTCATTTCAAAAA
Source organism: Caerostris extrusa (assembly GCA_021605095.1). Classification (NCBI taxonomy): domain Eukaryota; kingdom Metazoa; phylum Arthropoda; class Arachnida; order Araneae; family Araneidae; genus Caerostris; species Caerostris extrusa. The sequence continues at coordinate 14,531 of BPLR01010078.1, forward strand.
AAAATTTTTTATTCGGCATAAGCTTAAATATATTTTTGAATACGTATTTTTATTTCCATACTTTTAAGCTAAACTTCATTTTATTGTAAATATATATATATACATAAATTTAGTTGTAAATTACAATTATTTGCATATGAAACAATGTATTATTTAACATTAAGAAACACAATAATTAGCCTGAAATCTATGCAATTTTATCAATAGTTCATATATTTACATTAAATTTTATAGCAATGTATTATTATAAAATACTATGCACAATAAAAATGCAATAATTTTTCACTTTAAAAGAAAATTGTAAAATCGTTATGCACGTAAAGTATTTTTTATTATGAATAGATATTTAATGTATATAAGATAAAACTGCTATGTAATCATGAGTTAATATTACTTTTAAATACACAACCTGCATCTGAGAAAATTTGTGTTATACAAAAATTTAATATGTACAATGAATTATTATTAATTCTTAAATGGATAATATTAAAATGGGTTAATGCTAAAAAGAATATATATATATGTATTTATTTGATAATTTATGTATTTATTTGATAATTTAAAAGAGATTTTTTGATTTCATTTTTAAATGACACTTTGACATAAATGCAGCCATTTAAAATAAAACTTAAGTTGTAAAAATTTAAAGTTAATAAAATATGAACAATTAGTTAACTTTATTAAGAAATTAATAAATCTTATTAGTTAAGTGAATATAACTTAAATTGGAAAAATCCCTTTCAGTTATGAGCAAAAAAATCAAACAGTACAAATCTCAAATGCAGAATGTCTAATTGTTTTTTACAGTATAGAAGCAGTAGAAAATGCTTTAGAAAATTGATAAAAAATATTTTTATTGTAAATTAGATATTTAACACTAAAAATATTTTGTAGTATGACTTTTAATTATTTATAATAAACCATTATGTTTCATTACATTTGCTTATTAAACTTAGCAATCAAGAAAACAAGTTAACATACATTATATGGGGCCTTATGTGATTACAAAAGTGCGTCATATGTTGAAAATATAAAATAATTAAAAAATTATATTAAGTAAAATTTTTAAAAATTAGTTACAAATTTTTAGACCTTAACGAAAATTAAAAGTTTTAATCATTAAGTTTTAATCATTTAAATTATTTCATTATCACATTTTAACAACCAGTGTAAATTTGTAAAAATATTTTTGTAAATAAACTTAGTTAACACATACAAAAATAACATATAAACAAATATATTTCAATTTTGATAGTTTATTTTTGAATTTGTTATGATATAATTATTATAAATTAAATAATTAATTATATATTAAATATAAAATATAGTTAAATGTTAATAATTAATTTAATTAAAGTTAAATGTTAATAATTAATTTAATTAAAATTAAAGTTAATTTAATTAAGTGCCAATTAACTTTTATGATATAAAGGTAGCTTAACATCACGTTTATTTCATTTTGGTGTAATTTTTAAATTTGTCTTAGAAAAATATTTTGAATTTATTTTATTTGAATTAAATTGTTTTATTGCTTAAATTTATTTTTATCAAGATTCTAAAAAAAATTTTTTTTTACTATTTTCATTTATAATTTTTTTTACAATAAAATAAATTTTTTAAATTATTTATTTATAAACTTTTATCACTCCATAAAAATAAGTTCAATTTGTTTAATTTTCATAAAAAATATTTGAAATAATTTGAAATTCTGTCTTGTCCAAATTTTTTATCCAAACCACTTTGGCTATTTATCAAATAAATGTGACTTAAAAGGCAACTTGCCTTATCTTTAACAATATAAAATAAATGTATCGCAGTTAAATTGCTCAGGTAATTAATAAAACTAAATTTATTTAGATTTAAAAAAAAAAAATAATTTTGTAGCAAATGTTTGAAAAGGTAGTTACGAAAATGTTTGATGGATTAATTTCAACTACATTAGAAAAAGAACTATGTATGAATGAAAAGAACTCTTTTTTAGTGGATATTTCAACGCTGAAGATATACATGTGCAAGATATGAGTATGAAAATGAATGCATGTCTTGTGCTTTCTTGAGATATTTTTACATAATTTTTTTAGATGTCTCTCTTATGCAAGTGTACTTCCTCCACTGATTCTAATCAATGTTTTCATAATGTACTGTGTATCTCAATGTAATATAAACTGCATGTCCTTCTTTACTATATTTAAGTGTATAGTATGTAAAGACGTATAAGTACCCTTTGGAAAACATTGCTAAAAATACATATTAGAAATGAGATGTATATTTTTTCCAATTTGTTTGCTTTAAAGATAGAGTTTGTATTTTGTATATTTAAAATAATAGTTTATAATACTTTTTTAGAATATCATTCATATGCAGCGCCGGATTTTCCCTATAGGCTAACTAGGCTTCAGCCCTAGGGCCTCAAGATCAAGAGGGGCCTACATTCAAATTGTTAGCAAAATAAAAATTACACTATTCTAAAAACAGGGAGTTAAAGGGGTCTCATAAGTGCTGGAATAGCCTGGGGCCTCTTTTCATCTAAATCCGCCCTGTTTATATGAATATATTAGACTTTTTTAACTTAACAGTATTGGCATTGTTTACGATATTTTTCATATAAACTCATATTAATATTAATATATGTTGAAATTTTTAAATGTGTCAGAAAATACAGTCGCTTATTGAAAAATAAAACTCATAAAAATAGTGTATTTTTATGTACAGTTCATTTGATTATTGTATAGAGATGTGACTTGATCAATGTATGATATTGTATAAAAAGTGCTTATCCATAAATCTGCATTATAAATCTAAAAGATTAGCCTTCTATCAAATAAAGTATAGAATTTGAAAAGCGAAAAATTAAAAAATTTCTCAAAATAATTAAAAATGTTCGTTTTAAGTAGCTAACAATTAGAAAAATATAACGGTGAATCTAAAATTCATTAATATTAAACGAAATCTTATCAGTAAAAATTAATTAAAAATAAAAAGAAAACGTATTTCTGTAAATACAATAAGCCCTCAAATGAATTGAAATGAAATTAATTAATTTTTACTGAAACAGAAAATTCATCTTTTATTATCAAATTCATTTAATTTCTTTAAAAATGACTGTCTTTGCATTCTAGGAGAAATATTTAAAATTATTTTGTCAATTACATATTACTTTTTCAAAACGTCGGTGAATTTCAATGAATTTTTATATAGTTATTTATTATATGCTAAATATGCATAACAAGAATTATGTACTACAAATTTGTAATTAATCTAAGTCCATAGATGTCGTAATAAAAGTGTATAAAGTTGAAAATTTCAGTAGAATCTGTTGATAACACAACATTTAATAAATTTTTAAATATAATATAAACAGAAAATTTAACATCAGGGAAAAAATAACTGCTTTCATTATTTCTTAAAAATATAAACAAAATAGGCAAATATAAATAAAATGAATAGGCAAATGTCAATGAAAACTTAATTTTTTTTACAATGAAACCAAATTTTTTCTCATAACTGGAAAAAAAGTATATTTAGTCTTAAATATTTTATTAATAAATTTCAATTTTTATAATAATAAATGTGACTCAAAAATAAGACCTATTTTATAGGTTAAAAAAACTAGGTCATCAGGTTTCTATTTAATGTATTGCTTATCCTATTAATCTGTATAATAAATGAATAATAAATACTTAAACAATAATATTGATGAATAAATACTTCAACAATAATATCGATTAATAAATACTTCAACAATAATATCGATGAATAAATACTTCAACATATGGATGAATAAATATCAATAATATATGAATAAATACTTCAACAATAATATCGATGAATAAATACTTCAACAATAATATCGATGAATAAATACTTCATTATCGATGAAAAATATTTCAACATTAATATGGATGAATAAATACTTCAATAATAATATGGATGAATAAATATTGCAACAAATTAATTTAGACAAGATAAAAAAGAATGTTAACCATTGAAATCCATTTTTAATAAATTGAAGAAATCTTAACAATTTTGACTAACACGCTAGTGCCTTTTTTATTGCATATTCTCCTAAATATGACATATCAATTATTGCCAAGTAATTTAGTTGCAATGACTGTGAATTGTATTTAGAAAAGATTTCAGACCAGATGTAAGACTTTTTTTTTGTAAAGAAGACAACACGTTGTTAATTTTTAGTTAAAAATTATTCACATAATTGGCCTTAGTATTGTGGTACAAAGGCAACAATTTAAAGCAATAAATTCATATAAAAATGCTTAAAAATAGTATCAAACATATATGCTGGTGCCATGCATTGAAAATTATTTTTAGTATTAATTTTTAAAAAATGCTCTACCTAAATATATGAAATATAAAATAATGTAATTGTTGTCGTATTATAATACAAATGTGCCATTAATGTATGCAATAATATAATCAGTAAAAATAAAATAGCAATATTTGTATAATGATAAAATTTAGAATATATATTTTTATTAGGATTTTTCTAATGTCGTATAAATTTAACTAATATATTTATCAAATGAAGATATTAACAACTGAAAGGAATATCTTCAGTAAATGGAACAAATTTTGGGTTAGTTTAAAAATGTATTTATTTTTTTTTTCAATATATCAAAGATAATTTCATAAAAAATTTTTTTTTTTATTTTTACGAAAATAATATCATGACTTTGCATTGTAAATTTATGCAAATAAAATTGTTTGAAAAAAAAAATTCTTTATTCCAAAATCGTTTGATAAAAAACATTCTTAATTCTAAAAATAAAATCGTTTGAAAAAAAAAAAAAACTTTTTATTCTAAAAATAAAATTGTTTGAAAAAAAAACATCACTTTTCATTCAAAAATAAAATCGTTTGAAAACATTCTTCATTAAAAATAAAATCGTTTGAAAAAAAAAAACCATTCTTCCTTCCAAAAATAAATTCGTTTAGTTATTTTTATGGTTATAATGTGTTAATCAAGGTAAGATAAAGTTTGCTTCAAAATAATTTAGTGATATTTTTTAATGAATAAATTAAATAATTTTGAATGGAGCATTTGTAATTAGGTAATAAATGACCCTTATTAAATTATAAAAAAAATTGATTCAAAGTACTATTATAGTATATTGTTTGCAAGAAAGTAGAAATGTTAAATTAGAAGCAATAATTTTATTAGACAATTTAAAACTATAGAATATTAATTTATAATGTTTTTTCGGGGGAGAAGGGGGACGATTTTATAATATTTCAATGTTTTTATTGATGTATGCTGTAAAAATATCGCTAAAAAATTGAAGTTTTTATGCTACTTTTTGAATTTATTTGATGAAAGTTAATGCTGTGATTTCCATAATTGACATTAATAATCATTATTTACTGATGTAACTATTAATTAAATTTTTTTATCTGTATTTTGAATTCGAAAATATAATTTAATGAATAAAAATATAATTATTTACAATTTTATATATATTTTTTTAAAAATACTTGTTGGTTTTATGCTCTGTATTTAAGAATTAAGATATATATATGTGATTTGAGTCGATGATTTTTCTTGTATTATATTTGTGTGAATTTAAAAATACAAGTTACTTTAGTGACCTTATTTTTAACTTTTTTAAATTCATTTAATGCCTTAATAAAATTTTTAGGGATTATATATCTAGAAACTATAAAAATACCATTTTTTCTCTTCCATTTATAATTAAGCAAAAGTGAAATTGTACAGCAAATGTTTTATGCATGTAATTCTGTAAATGGAAAAAAAAATTAGTTGGATATTTTTTTCAATATTTTAATTTTGGCAAATATTTAATGTAATTGAAAGTCTTAAAAAATGGTATAACATTACTGACATGTAAATTTTAACTCTTTTATGTCTGAAAAATTATAGTTTATTATTTTCAAGAAAATAGCAATCATTTATAAAAATATTTGCATAATAATAATTTTCATTGTAACTGGCATTTGAATAATTAATAATAAATTCAAGAAACATATTTTTAGACTTTCATTTTAAATCAAACATTTTGGTATTTAACAATTTTAGCCTAAAAAAAAAAAATAAAAATATAAATAAAATAATATATATATATAATTATCACTACTAAAATCAGGGACAAAGTTATTTAATAAGGATAATGGCCCTTTATTAGTTATTTCATAAAAAGTTTGTATTTCATTTAAGTGTAGTGTAAGCGTTATATGCTTGCCACCATCTTGATTGAGGTAGAAAGTTTCATCTACATAAAAATTAAAGAGACCTTTTCTCTGAGGTAATTCTGATAATTATTTTTCTATCATTCAATGTGTAGTTAGTTGTCTATATATGTGTGTGAATTTATTGATTTTTTCGCTCTTTTATGATGCTGTATTGCAAATTACGTGCCTATAATGTGTAAATGTTGTAAAAGGAAAGTGATTTGATGCCTACATTAAAACATTTCGATAAATATCTGTCTCAAAAGGAATGATGCCATATTTATCTGGGTTCTACAATGTACCTGTTCATAACTGCAATATTATAAGAATAAGTCCAAAATTTCGTAAGTTTTTGTAAAAAAAAAAGTACAATTAATTGAAAAAAATAATTGTTTCAAAAATATATAAAAATAATAATATTTCAATATTTTTATATATAATAACGATTAATATGATTATTTAAAATATAATTCATTGGAGGCATTATATTAAAAAATGTCAATCAATTGAATTTTTTTTAATTATTGCTTTCGGGCAAATAATAATTATCGTGATATCAGGTATTAAAGAAAAATCTATTTTTAATGATTATTTTGATTTTTATATTAGACGACTTTTTAGTATGTAAGTTATACGAAATGCGATAAAATAAAAGTAATTAAAATGTGAATTAAATAATAATTATAATTTATAAAATCTTCAAAATTATCTTTTATTTTTAAAGTAAAAAAAAATAAATAAATAAATGAAATAAAACAAAAAAAATTTGAATGCACTTAAATATTATTAGAAATTAAATGCCTAATGTTGTAAAATTTTTTTTTATCTTTAATGTTTTTGGAATATGCTATTGGCAGAAATGAAAAACAAATTAAATTACTTATTATTGTAATTAAAATATTCTTCAATATGGAAACTTGTAAAAAATATTCAGATTATGTATATAAAATTATTAACTAATTTAATAATTAATAAATAATAATAAAAATACTAATAAATTAATTAATTAATTTAAATAGAAAGAAAAAATGTGAATGTCTTCATACAAAGCACATAAATAAGTCAAATAAATTGACTAAATCTTATTATTAAATTATTCGGAATTTATATTTTATCTATCTATTTCATCAACTTTAGTATTTTTTTTTAAAATTTTTCTTACGATAAATATATTTACATTTGTTATTTGAAATTATTCATGCACAACATTGAATTCTTGAATCAAGTTATGATCATAACTCTTAAACGGACTTGCACAATTCAGCGTGCATCATTAGGTATAAATGACTCAGTGACGGCATTTCGAGAACAGTAGCAACACTTCACTTTCCTTCATATCGTTTGTTCAATACTGAATTATTGTTGATGTTACTCTTATACATCTTGAATTTGAAATCACTAAAATGAATATACTGAACTTCATGAATTTTGACTTAGCTAAGAAGTCAGTTCTTATCCCCGTGTGTAGCAATAAATACGTACTAAGGAAAACTGAAGTCTCTGTGTTTTCATTCAACATTTAAAGGCCTTATCATGAGAAGCTTCCTTTCATGTTACTTTCAACGTGGAGCAAACTGCCATTGTCACTCAAATGATGAATTTATGAGTGCATAGATAACATTGCATAAAGCATCCTAACGTCGTTTTCCAAGCTAGGGGAGTTTATAATTACATGATATTTCTCCACCAAAAGATCAAAAAATCTTGCCCAAAACTGACTTGCTGCATGTTGAAAGTAACAAAATAAGCTCATTGTGATATGCGCTTAACATTGTTTTCTTGTAAAACTTCTTGAATTTTAAAAGAAGAAAGAAAAAGAAAATAAGAGGATAACTAAGAAAAGCCCAAGAAAAATTAAGAAAAGATTACGATTTTATAATGCGATTAAGCTTGCTTTATTTAATGGGTCATGCATCCGTTCACAAGTAATATAATCTGCTAAAAACTGGAAAGAAGTTGAATTATGTAGTTCAATTTATTTTTCCAGAAAATGAAAATATAAATTAAATGACTTTATTATTTCCACAGAATAACCTAATATCAAAAATTTCGTATGGTGATTTTCTTTTCCCTTTAAAATATCACATACACACATTAATATTAAAAAATAATCTCCATATATATATAGAATTATTATTTATAAAATATATTATTATTTTATATATATATATAACCACGGAAATTCATGACAAAGAAATGAGGTCATATCACAGAGATAATAATTTGTTAAAAACGTTGCCAATTATATGATCAAAATTATTAAATGAGTATGTTTAAATGTGTAGGTGTTATAGTAAAATAACCTTAATAATTATGGGAACGTTATCTTGTATTAATCTTATATCTTCTAATTTTAAGACGTACACCACTAGTAGTCTTGAACTCGCCTTCTCTACTATGCTAACTATGACACACTACAATGAGAAGTGAAAGTTACACAAATATTAACACATAATAAATTTTTAAAATAGTCATTAATGTCATTTTGTTTCAAACTTTTACTTTCGAAACATTTTATGGAAAAGTATTTATTTGCGTTTTCTATTACGTTCGCGATTTGCAGTCATTTGTATCACTTATTACTACATTAAATATATATATGCTCCTATTTTTTATGTTATAATGTCAGGCCTATCGTAACCTTATTGTTTTAAATGCCAAGGCTGGTTTGTTTCATATTGAGAGCAATATAATATGCTCGTGTGATAGACTCTTAACACTGATTCTGTTTTCTTTCACGCATAGTAGTACACTTATCGTTAAGGATAAAGTATCCTAAACAATTCCAGGATTTCAAACATTTGCCAATGTTATTGAAATATGTAATTAGCATAATTCATCTGCTCGAGAACTAGATTAGATATTTTACTAATTTACTACTTTGAAATCTGCATTAATACTTACCTCTTGATTCTACTGTAATACCTAATTTACTAACTATAGCACCTTTTAATTTCGAAAAATAATTTTTTATCATTTTGATTTAAAACTGGTTGTAAAGTTTATTTTAAATTTTTTTAAAGACAAAGCAAAAGCCGAATTACAAATTGAACAAGTGCAATTTTTAGTCGATCGGCATAGCAAATTTATATAAAACTCCAAATCAGTTCCTAAGGTTAAAATTCGGATATCAGAAAAATTTTATATGATTATAATTCGAAGACGTTTTTGTTTTGTTTATTATTATTTAAAAGTGTTTTGGTAAATCATCCATTCAAAAAAATTTCGATTATTCCACAACCGGGAAATATATTGTGTAAACAAAAATTAGTCTTCGAATCACCACATAAATTTGTAATCATCAGAGAGTAAGAATGTATTATGTAATTTAGTCATTTTTGCATTACTAAAAAAATTCATAATCATAAGAAGAGACCATTTTGTAATCATAAAAAAAATAATTCTTAAAGATATGAAGAAATATAAAGTTATTATTATTTATTATATTAGTATTATTATATTAAAGTTATTATTATTTATTTTCTTAATAATATGACTTAACAATATGGCTCAATAATATGACTTAATGATGCTACTCAATAATGTGGCTTAATAATGAGATTCAACAATGTGATTCTCTATTACTTCAAAAGATTCATACTTGGCATACAGCCTTTTAAAAATATCCCATAAGCAATCTAGTTCTATTAAAAAACTTGTATCAGTTAAATCTTTCGGTATCTTCGTGTCTTTTTTTTTTTTTTTTTTGTATGGAATGTACAGCTTTCTCATCGCAATTAAGTCAAATTTTATTTCTTAAATAACTTTAACAGTAAATTTTGTCACTTTAACGCCAAATAATATCACTAATCTGCCAAAATTTTGTTCTTGAAATATTTTTACGCCAAAATTTGTCACTTTATCGCCAAATTTTTTCAGAAAGCGAAATTTTATTATTTATTATGCCTTTTCGTCAAATGATATTGCTTTAATGCCAAATTTTAGCATTATTACATCAAAAATATATGCTGCCCAAATTGTCTTTACGCCAAATTATATAGGCTTTATCGCCAAAACTTTACCACTATTGCGGAAAAAATTTAATGATTTGCTTTTACGCCAAATATATGTTATATCGCTATTTTTGCCAAACTTTTATTCCTAAATTGCTTTGACTCCAAATTTTATCGGTTTAACACCAGCGCAACACAAACAAACAGCGCAAATCATTAAAACAAACAGCGCAAATCCACAAAAAAATGTGTTAAGTTTCAACGCCATTTCCGTCCGTGAACTAACGTTCTAAAAAATAAAAAAGCAACAATTTTCAGGTGCGATTTGAAATAACTGTTGCCACAAAAACTTAATTATATCGACATTATTAAAAAGTAATTAATTATTTCATAATCAACATTCTGTAATCAAAATAACTTGTTAATAAAAAAATCGTTTTCGTTGTTTATTTCAATTTTTATGAGTGGCAACATCATAAAAATTTTTTTATTCTGTATTAGTGGTTGACATTGTTCTTATAATCTTGGAATAATCAATAATTTATCGGAATAATTATTTAAAAGAATATATAATTTTTGTGCTTATTTACTATAAATAAAAATTCTACAAATAACAATCAAAGTAGCAATAAAATAATCATTACATTTTTGGAAAAGAAATTACGAATTCCTCAAATTACAGTATTGCAACCCTAAAAAAGTGGTGAAACATTGGCGAACATATTCCGGGTTGTAGAATTGGCTAAAAAATTGAAATCTAGAACAATTAAATTGCGGTACGCAAACCTAGCTTTCCATTGGTATTGTAAAAATACAATATATTACAGATTAATACATAATAAAAAATAATATTGAGGTATTAACACATTAATATATAATAAGTAAGATAAAATAATGTTTATCAATATATGCTATAGTGAACATCGTAAGCAATTTTATAAATAATGTAAAGTAATGAAAATTGTATTTAAATTAGTTTTATTCTAATTTAATTTAATTCTGATTTTGATAAAATAAATCCCAGATATTCCAATTAAAATCTTCTTCGTATATCAAACTTTTTATATTCTAAATAAGAATATTAGGATAAATAATATAATAATTCTAATAAAATCAAAATATATTGAAAAATGTAACAAAAAGCCATACCCAGTTTAAATTAATGATTTCAAACAGTAATCCTCAATATGTTGTGTGCGGAAAACTTCTAAATGGCTCTATGGCATCAGTTAAAATGCATCATCATAAGGAAACTGTGCTTAAAAGGATATGAAGACAAAGATGTTGATATTTTAAAAACTTAAATGTGACGAATATGCGGAAGATATATTAGCTAAGCAATCTATAAAATAAATGAAAAAGTGGCAGTAGTTTAGTTTTTAGTTAAGTTACATTTTCAGCAACTGAAGTACAGACGACTGCAGATAGACTCATTAAATCTTGTACTGTTGTATCTTGTCTTGTACTAAAAGTTTTAATAAATTTCATATACAAATTGGCACTTACGTCATAGTACAAAGAGATCTCCAGTGACTAGCGCTCTGGAGTTCGGTGCCACAGGTTTCAGGCTCGAGTCCTGGCGGTGCCATGGATATTTGTTATGGTTTGAATTCAATTTAAACAGTATGTCCCGGTTTTAATATAACTGTAGAGCTTAGGATTGACAGACCTGGCCTGTAAAATGAAAAGCATCTCCTATTGCGGAATGTGCCAGTAAGCAGAAACCATGGTCCAACATGGACTGTATAGTGTCAGGAGTTAATTATTAGGATTACTTCATTTTTTAGATACGTCTTTTCTTATTTGGGAAATTAAAATGATATTAGATAATCATATGATTGTAAAAAATTCTTATTAAAAAGTTATTATTATTATTATTATTATTTAGATTTATATACTTATGCGAAACTATTTCCAAATTTAAGATCAACGATACAAAACCATAACTCTTTATTTAGTGATTTTCTACTGAAAATTAATACTTTTGACGACAAATATTAAGCTTGGTATTAGTACTATCTGATATTAAAATCATTAAAAAAATAATCATAATATAGAACTTCTCACACATTTTCCAATGGAACACACATTTATTAGATTTTATCTATAATGCAAAACTGTTCAACAATCGTATATAAAAACCAATGAATTATTTGCAGATGATTCAAACATTGATTACAACAATGCACGAGCATCCCAGAACGTCTTAGCCTTCACAAGTCTTGGCACTTCTCTACCGTTCATGGCGACCTCCTGGACTCTCAATAGTCTCAGTGATCTTCTGCAATCAACAAGCCCTCTGCACTCAAACTCCAGCAATCAACTCTGTTGCTCAGCACACTTGCTCCGTGTCTGAACAACACCTCCTATACCTCTCAACCCTCACTTCATATTTGATCTTCCAACTTTCCTTGATTCGCCAGTTTCTTGGCACATCCTAGCTTGTCTACTAAACCGGCTACATTCTTTGAAATTAACATACTCTTGAAATGAGTTGTTTCCAGAAATTCATCATGAAATTGCGACATACTGTATTAAAATAATAAAAAATACTCTATGTCAAATTTCTAAAAGATAATTTCAAAAATTAGGAATTGGAGAAATATTAACATACGGTTTTTAAGACATGTTATTTATAAATAAAAGCATTTACTAGATCAAATCACACAAACAATATGAAATAAAATAATAATTTAATCTTCCTATTGGCAAAAATTTAGTATTTATTTATATAATTATAAAAAATCATGCACCAATAGTGAGACATTAGCATATTGTGGAAAAGTTTACAATATAACGTGAACAGCTTTTGGGAGATGTCTTCTTTATAAAACATGTTAAATGTTTAAGGTTTCAAAAATCTCTATAAATAGTTGACAATCTGGTGAGATCGAAGAATCTAAATATGCTTTAACTTAAAATGTATCAATAATTTATTGTTTTTATATATATATTTTTAAATATTATTTGCATTAAATTAACACTTCGATACTTTTGTTTTGTATTTAATAATACATTTATGCGTTTTAAAAAGTGACTTAATTATATATCTGTGCTTAAATCTATTATTAACAAAATATTGTAAATATTTTTTAATAAAAGGGTAAAAACCTTGGCCTCAATTAAACATTTAAAGGATATATTTCTTCCTTGAAGGATAAATTAATTTCAACTTTTTAGTTTCTGCGTCTGTCAACAGATGGCGGATGAAAAAAAGGTATTTTTATTTCTTAAAGGAAAATAATTTATCTCACATAGACATTAAACATTTCATACTTTTCATAATAATATATGTTTCTACTTGAATGCAATTTAAAATGTTCTTGTTATATATTGTCTGCTAAAAAAAAAAACTGTATAAAATGGGAAGAAAGGTGATATAGATTAGATTAAGCAAAACATGGTTTTTCCCACGAAATTGCAAAAATTTATTTACAAACATTGGCTTTTAAAAATTTCTTAAATGTTGTCTTAAATTAAGAAAATTGCTTCATTTTTTATTACTTTCAATTTTTCTATATAATTGTGATTATTAAAAAATGTGTTGCATCAACATGTTTTATTAAATTATGCCAAAAGTTAAAATGAAAGCTACGGCTGAAATATTAAATTATTTGGCTACGGAGTGATACTTTCAATGAAATATTTATTTTATTTTAAATTAATACGTTTGGGGTAAATGCATTTTGTCGCTTTAAGAGAAGAACAAAGTTTTACAATTTAATAATATCTGTAAAAGAAAAAAAAAAAAACCACTATTAAAATGGAAAATATATTCATGTACGGAATTTTATTTGAAAATGATGAGATAAATGCATGAATTTAAATTCCTTTTTACATAATGTATATTTTATTTAACGTGACCATCTAAATTTACTTGAGTACTCATAAATAAAAGTATTTTTATTTAGAAAAATAGTTGTAAATGAAGTGTAACTTATCGTATCGTTCATGCACAATTATTAAATAATAAGAATGTTGTTTCATGAGGAAATACGAGATTAAAATGACAACATTTATGTAACGGCATTTTAAAATTGAGTAACTTATAGTTCACAAATTTGATAGTAGATGGCGCTGCAAGTTATAGTAAAAACATGGAAGTTATTAAAGGTTATTAAAGATATACTGAAAAATTAAAAAAAAAACAACAACAAAATATTTTCATCAACAAATTCCACTAGAACAAAATACAAAACGTTTGTTGGCAAACATTTTGATACAATCAAAAGGATTTAAAGTTAATTTTTATTTTACTAAAGAATGCTTTTATATTATCTATGTTTGTGTCGCCATCTGTTAGTCAAGTGATACAATAATTTTAATTCTATACTTCGAATAAAATTATATTCCGTATTTTGAACAAGAGTCAGTCTTTTAACAAGCGTTCATATTTGTAACAAGCAAAATAACTAACTTTGATTTATTATGTTTTTCAAAAGAAAATATTAAATTTTGGTGCAATGTAATATTTATTTTTGTAAATAATTATTCGTGTTAGAATAATACTAAAACCTAATTAAATAGTTTAATTATTTGTCATATATACTATTTACTAGATTGAATAGGAGAGTTGTGTACCTGTTCATGTTTGCACATCTACTCAGAATCAAATAATAAAAATAGTATCATAGAGTTAGCAGAAATTAAAAATTTAAAGTAAACAATTTATAGGAGGGGAAATAGTAAATTATTATAAAAGTAAGTAATAGTGGGGACAAAAAAATAAAAATATATAAACACATAAATAATAATAAAACACATAAATATAAATATAATGGAAATATATAATAAATACATAAATATATAAGTACAAATTCTAATGAAATATATAATAGAATATATAAATACATAAATACAAATATAAATAAGTAATATATAAAAAAAAAATAATGTCAATTCCTCCTTTTTTTCACTATATTTCAGAAAGTCCTTTATAAATAATTTTTCATTCATTTTTTTAAGTTTATCTGGCGCCATCTATTGGCAGATATATGCAACTTAAATATAAAAAATTAAAAATTAATTAATCAAATTTAATGAATGAATTAATATTTGAAAAAACTGTATTAACATCCAGTGTCCTCCACTACAAGTTAAAAAAATGTATTTGAACTTGAGTGGATGAATAAAAGCATTTTATGAACGATTGCAAATTTGAACAAGACATATATAGGGAGAGTGTGTGCTAATAGAAGGGATTAAAAAAAAAAAGACTAAAGAAAGAAAAACGAAGCAAAATAGTAGAAATGAAGATCTGAAATAAACATTGGCAATAAAAGGGTAGATGTTAATACATTAAAAAATGGTCAGCAGTGTTCGCTACTAAGGCAGAGGACATGACGCTGGGAGAGTTTCTAGAGCTGAAGATAAAATATTGAAGATAGACAAAAAAAAAGATGATAAGAAGTCTTGCGGTTATGATTTCATTCTGTGGTTAAATATAAGTAGTGGCATTTACCTTCGTTGTGGGCGAGGAATAGTTAAGCATTAATTCATTTTTATCTTCATGGTTCACAGCGGCCTGCTGGCCAATCGGCTAGTTCACCAGTCTTTGGTATTACAGACTTCAGGCTCGAATCCTGACGGTGGCATGGATGTTTGTGAGTGGCTCGGAAACTACGTTAATATGTAGGTCCCAATCTGATTAGCCTAAAGTGTGCACAAAATGATCGTAGAGCGACAAACCAATCTTGGTTCTTGATATTTACAAGCAAATTTCTTTTTGAACTCTTCGTAATATGATCGTCTATTTGACGGTCATGATTCCGCACGTCATGTATAATGAACCAGGGAGCTCCTGTAATTATTATAAGGATTGCACTTCGAATAACTTTGCAGCAAGACCCCAGATGTGTGCTGCGTAAGTGAAATTGGTCTGAGCACTTTCTTGTATAAAAAGAGTTTCTTTTGTAAAAATAACCTAGAATATTTTTCTATTAACCGCAAGCTATGATGTAATTTGTTCCAGCAATCTGTCTTTATATTGTGGAGTTATGGTTCTGAAATGTTAATTTACTGTTGTAGTACTTGGCCAAGATATCTAACTTGATTGACCCATTCTATCGAATAGTCCAGTAGGAAAATATCGTCATATGGAGACTTTATATGACTTTTACTGATTATAATAATTTTTAGGGCCTAAATGGCTGAGTGTCGATAATACACTCGCTGCGCTCGGTACCATAGGTTTCTTGTTCGGGACCCGAATGATACGGATGTTTGTAGTGGTTCGAAATCTACTTTAAATCGTAGGCCCCAGTCTCATATGACTGTAAGAGCACCATGGAGCCCTTTCACCCACATCATTACTAAATTGTACAGGCAACACAGTGATGTGGTGAGGTGTAGTAGCAGTAGTAGATAATAATAATTTATTTTTATCTGTATTGGCAAAACGATCCTCAATAGTGTTAACCACTTTTACAGGGAGCCAATGAAGTTTTGTAAAGCTCTTTTGTCACGAATCTCATAGTATTTTCTTGAACCAGAGCTGCTGAATTGTCATGGATAGACGAGTACAAGTTCCGCAAGTTTTGAACTTGCAGAAAATAAAACGTAAAAAGATATTTTTAAAGATTTGGCTGAGTATACGCTACCTTGAGGGTGGGCCGTTTTTTATTTGACCAATATAAGAGTAAATCCCGTTAATATTGACTTTAAATGTTCTATTTTGGGAAACTATACATTTTATATGAATGAGATAAACTTGGAATTTAAGTTGAATCATTTTGAAAACGAGACCATTGTGCCATAATCAAACAAAAGTTTATGTCATATAAAGGGAAACACCACCGGTTGACATTTTGCTGTTCATGCTTTTAGTAATTATGTTAGTCCCTCTCAAAAGTTGAAGAACTATTGAATGTCGGGGAGGAGACACAAATTGTTCTGCTGGGAAGATGTTGCTATCAACGCAGTGGTTGTATATAAATATGAATGTTTATGAATTCAAAATCATATGAATTTGATACATAAACATTCTTATCATTCTATATCATATTCATATTAGTTCATACTGAAAGGTTTTTCATTATGGATCAATATGAATGTTTTATGTTAATTAGATGAAAAATAATAAATTACACCAGTGAATTATGTATAGATATATAACCGAGGAAAATGACGATACTTTCTGAAAAATGGTATTATTAAAAAAGTTATTTTTCTTTTTATATATGCTCCTTTAGACATTTTTAACAGATTACAATATATATATATATATACACTCATGTCCATAAATTAAGGATAATGAAGTTCAGGCAAAGAAAGAGACAGAAGCAAAAACAAATTTGACTTATTTGTAAAGTCTATTTATTAAACAAAAGGTAAAGAGCAAAAAAAAAGATGCTATATGTTTGACATAATTAATAAAAATTGCGATTTTTACTCCCTGGAGCAAATTTCAAAAAGAGCCTATTTACAAAAAACAGTATAACATGGTTAGCATGATGGTTAATATGGGAGCATGTCTCCGGACGATGCAATACAGGCCTTACAACGGCTAGGCATGCTGAGTATCAAATTATCATCTTGGGGAATATTACACCACTCATCAAGCAATGCCCTCCGAAGTTCCGGTTGACAGGTGGGAGGGGTTGACGGGCTGCATTCGTCGGCCAAGCATATCCCACACATGCTCTATTTTATTCAAGTCTGGGTGAGTATGCTGGCCAATCCATACGGGTGATATCCTCCAATTGAAGGCATTCGTCTACAATGTTTGCACGGTGAGGACGGGCGTTGTCATCCATAAACAGAAATTCTAACACCCATGGCGCCCCGAAACAAACGTACATGTTGTTCCAGAATGACATCCCGATAGATGTGGCCTGTCATCGTTACACTCTAAACATGCAGGTCAGTTCTGGAACCAAGAATAATTCTTCCCCAAACGAGCCATCCTGCACCACCGTAACGGTGTCGTTCAATGGTGTTCTCTTGGTGGTAACGGGTACCTGGCGCTCTCCATATGAATGTCCGGCGAGAATCAGACTGCACACTAAACCTGGACTCGTCGGAAAGTATCACACAAAGCCACTGTTGCGGTGTCCACAATGCATGCTCTCTACTCCATGTTAATCGCAGGCGACAGTGAGTTGCGGTAAGTGGAACACATCTGACAGGCCTACGAGCATATAGACCAATGTGCCCTAAGCGTCTGTACACGGTCTGCCTTGAAACTGTCGTACCGGTAGCTGAAGAGAGCTGACGATACAGGTCTGATGCTGTGCTCCGTCTGTTTTTTTGGCAGTAACTGCTAAATACCGGTCCTCATTCGGCGTTGTAACTCGGGGAGACCTGTGCTGTAACATCTACTCACATTACCATCATCTTGAATCGTTGCCAAAGCCTGAGATGACACTCTGGGCGATTCCAAGTTCCTCGGATACTTCCAGCTGGGTACGTCCACATTCCAGTCGTCCGATAATCTTCTACCACGTAAAAATCATCCAAATGCTTCCTTTGTGCCATAACTATGCGGTTATTGCACTGAAAGGCTTTTAAAGCGCTTGTGAACAATTTTACTTCTTTGCCACCATTCCTTATAAACCCCTCTTACACTCTCGTCATTGTGACGTACTATCCGCGTCATCTGGTGGTTTCCTGTAATTTGTACATTCTTCTTCAAGATGTGTGTGATAATCTCTACAGGTGAAATTTTTATTTTAGAGTTCAATTTTTGTGTGATTCTGAATTATCCTTAATTTATGGACATGAGTGTATATATATATATATATATATAGAAAATACATAAAATTAATTTATTTTTCTTTAAAATTCTCTTTGGGCATTTAGTTACACATATTTTAATAAATAATTTAATAATTTAATTAATTTATTTAGTTCAAATAAAATAATTGTAAATCCAACAATTTTTTAATTTAAAGTAGTCTAATATGATTAATAAAAATATTCATGTCATGGATTACAAAAATTATTATTATTATTATTACAATTATTATATTATTATTATTATGTTTTGTTATTAATTAAAATCATCATGAATGTTTCACAACAGAGTACGTTACAATCATTCAACAAGAAGGAACAAGGCAAGATCTAAATTGAGTTAAGGTTGGGGTTTTCTAGTCTTTCGTAAGGCTCGCGTGAGCAAACATTGGACATCTGCGTGCGACATGCTATTTAGCAGATTTTTTTTTTTTTGCTTAACCTTCTAGGCATTTCTTAATGAATCGTCTGGGGTTGTTTGCAATTGTTGCCCTAGGTTCAGAATAAATCTTATCTAACCATCTGTTCACTTCTAAACGATTGTTCTTTACCCAATGTCTCTCCAGTATAGTTCTTCCTTCAAAATATTACTCGGAAGCTTTGTGAAGAAACCTTTTCCTGATTATTCCTGATATTAGCTGGCCTATTCCTCATTATTGAGAGTATTTCAATATCTGAAAATCTGTGAAATTTACAGCCTTAACCTCATACGAATATATGAGTCATACTTGCAGGTGATTCGTTGTGATTATAACACCATTGTTTTGCATTTTGCAGTTTTATTCAACTTATTTTATTGAGCAGCTTGCTTAAATTTCAGATTATTCCTTTTCTTTTCAAAAGAATAATTGCTGTTTTTATTTTTCCCTTAGATTATGAAAGTCAATGCTTAACAAGAAAAGGCATATAAATACACAGTCTATTTTTTTGAGATGTCTATGTTTTTTCTAGTGCCCTCTACATTGGCAAAAGCACTCTTTTTAACAGAGCTCATATTATCACATCTAAAAATATGCTCAAGTCATCTGATGCCTAAAAGAACAATTTCATGACAGTCTACCTAAAATTACATCGTTGATTAAATTTTTAAATGCATACTATTATATTTATGGCATTATTTCATGTAAGTATTTCAGTCATACGGGCTTTTTCTTTAATATTTCATTTTTACGTATAAATTATTTAATACTAATAAAAAGTGCTTTAAAATTTCATAAGAAAACGATATTAATATTCATATATGCAAATAAAGACAACAAATATATGTTCTTAAAAATAATTCAGAATTTTATTCAAATGTAGCCATTCAACTAAAATAAATACTGCATTAGGAATTTAATTTTAATTTTTTTGAGAATGTTATTGTTTTTGTTGAATTTAATAAGATTTATAAATTATTCATCGCTGAAAAAACTTAATGCATTATCTAAGGTAATTTAATTCGTAAACACTCGCACATTAAAAATATTTCTTTAAAATAAAATTAGAAAAGAAACATCATTGAGATTCTCTTAAATTCAACCAGGGTCTCTGGGGCTTTCACACATAGTTTGCGAAATAGTTGCAGACTAAATTTGTAATCTAAGAAAAGGATACTTATAACAACTAAAGTCTAAGCCGTCTACAAAGGAAATATATCGTTTAATCACTTCAGCACTTTATGTTTTCCATATGTCTAGACGAAACTGAAGTTACTCTTTGCAGAATATAGATCCTAAAATGGATGCAGTTATATTTTATTCTTTTTGTTTGCTGCAATTTTTATCTCAAATATATTTTTTATAATAGCTGATTTTTATTATTAAATGCATTCTTAAAAATTTTATCTTAATTTAAAATAACCAGTCAACACATTAAAAAACTACCATGACATGCACATGCACATGTATGACATGCACATGAAAATGCCAGTCTTATGGTAGGATCAGACACGAAATGATATGAAAGCTTACGGATTTGTATTTTGCGAAGCAGTAGTTCATATCTTTGCAACATAGGAAAAGCACGAATTTTAATAAAAGACACAACTTCATGTTAGTTAGGTCGAATAATAACCATTTAAGAAACTATTGTTTCAACTAATAACGTTATGTTATAGATGGGGCCTGAATGGCCGAGTGTATAAAGCTTTGGCGATCCGTGCCATCATGTTTCGGGTTCGAGTCCCGGCGTTGCCATGGATGTTTTAGTGGTTCACAATCCACTTTAAGCCGTAGATCTAGATCTCATATGACTTTAGAGCCTCACGGAGCCAAGTCAGACTTCTACCTACAGGTGCTCCATCACAACAGAAGCTGTCCCCTTTTCCTTCAATCATGAGTCGATACGGGTTCGTGACAATGGTCTAGATGTTTACCAAGTGGGATAAGAAACAACAACAACATCTTATAGATAACCCATATCTTAAGTCTGTGCAAACAGTTGCACCATGTGGCAAAATACAAGGGATTGGCCAACCAGACCTACTGATAGAATAGGTGGCCAGAAATGTTTAGATTATTTATGGGGTTAAATGCACTACAGAATATATTATTTAGGATTATACATGCGGTTAACTACATTATCTTATAGAAAACATATACCATCGTTTTGATTATCCCTACCATAAGTGTTTGCAAATAGTTGCAACATGTGGCAGACGAAGGATTGACCAACCAGAGCTACTGATAGAATAGGTGCTCGTAAGTGTTGCCTCTTATTTATGCATTACGGAGGCAGTCATCGCCGATTAATATAATAGCAGTGATAAAATAAATATGTTGCAACACACAATTCACAATCACTATTTCTACGAGACTGCGGAGTCATAATCTCATTTGTGTATCGATGCTAACTTCGATGCATTGATATGACCACATGCCATGACATTTATTCATGTCCAAAAGAGGACTGAAGAATAGACGGAGATCACTTGGGTTGCCGAATGCCGTTTTGATTTACACCACGTGAATGAGTGAAACCGCGTCCAAAGATTTTCGAAGAAACAAAAAGTAGGAGAAATCAATGGATTTACAAAAATTACTTTAATTTCTGTTACAAAAGGGTGTAACAGAAATGAAAATAGTACCCACAGTTTAACGTGGGTTCCGAACCACTAACAAACATCCATCCCACCGCCAAGATTCGAACCTGAAGCCTGTAGTACCAAAGGCTTGAGCGCTAACTAATTGGCCATCAGGCCGCTAGGAGGTTCTTTGAAAACTGCCATGGGTCGTGAACGAACGATGCGGTTTTGGCCAACGAGAAGATTGCGTTAGGTCTGATACAGGACCATCCGAATTCGTGAGATATAGTGCACTATGTCGGGGTTATAGGTCGGAAATTCTTTTTATATACTGTTAATAGTATGGGCACTGATTTTCTAAGCATTCTGGCGGATGATGTTTATTTCGAATATTGACGTAATAGTAGTAAGATAGCGGATCATTCGAACACGGAACTAGTGGAAATGAAGGGTAGCTGTGGATTGGAGGAATTTACAACACAATTCTTTGTCACATTCCCAACCAGCCCTGCTGGAACTCCCGATATTTAAAAGTGGTTCTTTGAGAGCCCCCATGGATAATGAACGGACGGTGAGAATTTGGACTGAACACTTGACTTGAGAACACTACGTAAGATCTGGTACAGGACTATCTGAGTTCGTGAGATATGACGTACTAAGCCAGGATATCCAGCTAAAGTGTCCGTAAAATTCTGCATGAAGATGACACATTCTTCGTTCATCCTCTGTTATTGCTGACAAGGTCATTGATTAAGAAACCGCATAATCATCTATGGGGTATATTTCCATTGCTGGTGTTTTACCTTGTCAGGAAATCATTTCCGATCTTGTGTTTGTATGTAAATTCCAGTCTACTAGGTGTACCCTATCCCTCTTTGAAGTTTATAAACCTGATGCAAAGACACCCTACAGATCTTATTAAGAAACTTAAATAGATAAACAGCTTCAATAAAAACTTAAAAGGAATTCCGTTGAATTTACTGAAAATTTTTGCAATGTCTTATGGTTAAGAAGCTTTTGATGCAAAAATTGTGAAAAATTCATGGCTAGATGCAGGAAGTAAATTAAGTTTGAATGCATCCAGATTTAAATTGCTTGCAAATTAAATATAATGATTTTGAAGTTGAAACAGCATTATTTGTATTTTATAATCTTTTATTTTAATAATTAAGTTAATTTTTAATATTTAATCTCGGATATTTTATGTGTATTTCACAATTTAAGTTTAAAATCTTCTTCCACAAATGATTTTTAATTGCTGGAACTTCCCACAGGAATTAGAGTTCCCTTTCATTGCAATTAAAAGTTCATACGCCTACTTTAAAAACATAAATGATTAGGATGCTCAGAAATAATTAATAATGATATAATAAAAGTCTTTACTTTTATGACAGAAACGGCTTGATTACTTTTTCACGATTCTTTTCTTTAATGTTCAATGTTCATATACTATAATTTAAATAATGAATAAATAATGTATGACACACCCCATGAAATATTTAATCACTATGCCTTTAAATATATCATTCTTAATAAACAATAGACATTAAATAAGGGATTTGAGTTAAACAGCAGAAAAAAAAAAAAATCAAGCCATCTTGTAATTACATCATTAAATATGTCAAACATCTGCCATCTCATAAAAGCGTAATTCAAAGATTTCATTCTTAGTTTATTTTTAAGCTCAAATTCCCAGCGCAATATGTTTTGACAAAGTGTTATGACGTAATATTTGATATGATACACACGAAAAATTGTGATGAGAGTAGAATCCTCCTCTTTTCAAGTTCTTTAAGAATTTGGAGCAAGATAACCCGCTGTTTATTTTTAAGATATATAAATATTTTTGTTAAGAAGGGATTTTTATTTTTAAATGTATAATAGTTATCAACAAAAAAGAAAACCTTTGACATTGCTTAAAATAACATTATATTAAAAAATAAAGTAAGAGCTTGAAGTTTTGGGTAACTATATATATATATACATATATATTGAGTATTTGTGTGTGTTTATATATGATTTTATCTTAGCTTAACATAATAAAGCGTAAGCGCTTATTAAAGTTCAATATGTTATACTAAATTATAAGTAATTTAAATGGTACCTAATTCAAACATATTAATTTATTTATAATTTTTACTTTGCACTGGTGTGGTACAAATACAAAAAAAAAAAACAACATTCAAATTAAGAAGAAAAAATAAAAATTAAAAAGGGGGACTTCAATTTAATATATAGGGTGATTACAATTAAAGACGCCTTTTAAAATGCTGTAAAAAAAAAAAGAAACACTCGTCACAATGAATTTAAATTTGATCTGAAGATACTTGAGGAAGGGGGAAACGGTATAGCATCAAAAAAAGTTCCACCGATTTTCCCCATCCCATTTGGTATGATCTTGGTGGATGGGCTTTCCACTAACAGTGTTACAACTGTTGAATGGCTTGGAAGTCATTATTTTCAACCGATACAATCAAGCCCATTGAACACTACAGTTGGTTTAATGGGCAACTCATGCCAAATACGTTGAAATTTCTATTCAAAATATCTCTGGCAGTCAAATTCTCATCTTTATGCCGCTAAGTTTTCTCTAGTACTACATGCTAAAGTAGAGCCATAATCCCTAAACACTTATAGGAAACTATTACGCTCCATAACACTGTTATGAAACGTAATACTGATGTTATTGACTTATTGTATTGTTGTGTACCAATTAAAGAGGATGACATAAAGATTCGTCAGCGATTTTACAATCTACATGCTATTCCATTGAAAATAAATTTCATACAACTAATTGTTAGAATATTTAAAGATTATAATTTGAAGATTGAAATATAGTAGAACTTATATGGAACAAGTCCAATTTGATATAGATCTGTTTGGTATACTACGTATGTATTACATTTCTCGAAACAAAAACACTGCTGATGAGTGTTAGTAAGCCTGTTGCATTAATTTTTTATGAGAAATATTTGTTTTGTGTAAACCAATGATCTGAAACTGGATAAAGACGTATACCGAATTACCATTGGAATTGAAATATGATTAATTTTATAATTCTGTTTATTTGCATTTTGAAATAATGAATAAAAATATTCTACATAAACTAATTAATGAATTACTAAAGGGATAATAACGAATTAAATAAATTATTTAAAAGCCCCTATGAAAAATATCTTCACACTATGAGAAAATACACTGATTAATTGAAAATGAACATTAAATTCACTATTTCATTTAAGCAGAAAAAAACATCAAGCCAGATTCTAATTAATTTCATTAAAAATGCTGTCTGGAACTCCAATAGAAGAAAATTCCCACCTCAAAAACTTTTTTCTCTATATTTATAATCAGTACTCTCTGGTCCAATATTTACATGAATAGGAGTTGGGACAAAACATTTAACATGACGCACTCCGTAATTTTTAATAAGATTAAGATCCCGCTTTTCACAAATTCTTGTTCGCAAACTCGAGTCTGGAATAAATTCTGAAATTTCTAAAGATACCGCCATTATATATGCATTTATATTTATATATATGAGCATAATGCCACTAATGTCATTCATTGACTTATTGCCGTTGGCGTTATTGATTACATCTACAGAATGGCATTGGCTTATCAAAGGAGTATCCTTATTCTTCTTCTTCATTGGTGCAACAGATGGTGGCCAAGACCGTCTGTCTACTGGCAGATTTGGAGACAGGAGATGTTTTCTTTACGGGGGTAGGGTTGTCAGCCTTACGGCCAATGCTCTACAATCATATTAAACCGGGACCTATGGTTTAATGTGGATTTCCAACCACTACAAACATCCATGGAACTGTCGGGATTCGTACCCAAAACCTGTGGCATCGAGCGCAGAGAGCTCAAATGAATATCCACCATCATAAAAACTATGACTGAAAACATCATGGTAAATTTTAGGAATACTGGAAAAAGGCTACATTTTACTATTTACCTGGCCTTATATTTGACATTTTGACATTGAAAAATGACCTCATATTTGACACCACTGCTAAATAATGATTAAAATTTCAAAACTTTCATATCATGAAGGAATTAATTAAAATATTTATTTGGAATTATTCTGTAATCATCTGTTTTCTACTCAAAAATAATAAATGCAAAAAAGATCCATCATTGGCATTACATGAAGAATAGTTTTACGGTACCTATGAAAATAAACTTAACACCATACAAAAATATCCTACAGTGCAAATAAGACATTAAATTCTCTATTTTATTCAATAAAAGAGAAAAATATCATACCGACTTCCAATTTCCATCATCAAATCCTTCATCAAAATATGCCATCCTCGTAAATGCACATCTCACAAATCTCTTCTTTTGGTATTCAGAATCAGACCTCTCAGTGAAATATATATTCTCTAAACAAACGAGAACTGTGACTTAATATTTGACGCGGCAGACACTGCGATTTCTAATAAGATTAGAATCCTCGCTTTTCCCGAAGTTTCGTTTGAAAACTGACGTCAACTGTAATGAATGACGACATTTCTTGAGATGCTGCCTTGGTGTTGGTATTTATATTTGGAATGGTTAAGGACGTCAGCCACTCAGTAAATGAAGCTTTGAGCGAAATATTTGAAGGATTTATTTCTTGATCGGATTACTTTCTTGGTTGTTGAATATGTTGTTCTTTGTTGTTGAATATCTAAATATTGGGAGGAAAAATAATTGATTTTTCTAAATAAAAGTAAAGGTATTTAATATTATAAATAATCATAAAGCTAAATAAATAATAAATATTATAAATAATTATAAATCTAAATAAATAATAAATATTACAAATAATTATAAAATCTAAATAAAAAATAAATAAAATAAATAATTATAAATCTAAATGAATAATAAATGTTATAAAATGTTATTGTATGTTATTGTAAATTGTAAATCTTTTGACTTAAAGTTTTAAATTCATGAATTGAAATTCTTATAATAATTTTTTTAACTCAATTTAAGTCATCAGCCTAAGCCTAATTATGTAAATATCAAATTAAAACTACACAATTTATTATTTTCTTTATTTTTGTACAAATCAACAAAAATAGTATGTGAAAAAAATTAAATTTCTTGCAAAACTGGGTTAATTTAATTCAAATTTAGCATTTCATTTCCAAGAATGTTATTTAATTTTAAACAAAAAATTTTTGCAATTAAGTTAATTGTCTTTCTTAAAAAGTAAGTTAAAAATTTATTCCTATTTCTTCTTCATTGGCGCAACAGCTCCTGATGGGCGAAGGCTTTTTGTTTACTGGCAGATTTTAAGACAGGAGATGATTTCTTTGTTACTGGATAGGGTTGTCAGCACTACGGCTAACTCTCTACAGTTATATTAGACTGGGACTTACGGTTTAAAGTGTATTCCGAACCACTAAAAATGTCCATGGCATCACCGGTACTCGAACCTGAAACTTGTGACCCTAATCACTTGACCAACAGGCCCCAAATGATTATTTACCACCACAAAAATAATGACTGAAAACATCTTGGGTAATTTTATGAAAATATAAATTCTCTTATATTGAAAAAAGTTTTACTTTTCACAGTACATGACCTTATATTTGCACAGAGAAATGATCTTTACAGCATTGTTAAATAACGATTAAAGATTTAAGGTTTTAATTTGTTAAAGGATGTAATAAAATATTTTTTTTTTGGACTTATTCCACACTCGTCTGTTTTTCTACCCTAAAAATATGAATACAAAAAGATCTATAAATGAACGGTAATTCTGTAGAAACCCTGATAAATAAACTTAATACCATACAAAAATATCTTACAGTGCAAATAAGTAATTAAATTTCCTATTTTGTTCAATAAAAGAGAAAAAATATCATACCAACTTCCAATTTCAAACCATCAAATCCTTCATCAAAATATGCAATCCTTGTAATTAAATGCACATCTCACAAATCCCTTCTTTTTGTTATTCAAAATCAGACCTCTCAGGGAAATTTATATTCTCTACATAAACGAGAATCCGTGACTTAATATTTGACGCGGCAAACACTGCAGTATCTAATAAGATTAGAATCCTCGCTTTTCCCGAAGTTTCGTTTGAAAACTGACGTCAACAGTAATGAATGACGACATTTCTTGAGATGCTGCCTTGGTGTTGGTATTTATATTTGAATGGTTAAAGACGTCAGCCACTCAGTAAATGAAGCTTTGAGCGAAATATTTGAATGATTTATTTCTTGATCGGATTACTTTCTTAGTTGTTGAATATGTTGTTCTTTATTGTCGAATATCTAAATATTAGGAGCAAAAATATTTGATTTTGCTTAATAAAAAGTAAAGGTATTAAATATTATAAATTAATATATATTTAAATAAATAATACATATTATAGATAATTATAAATCTAAATAAATAATAAATATTATAAATAATTATAAATCTAAAGAAATAATAAATATTATAAACAAATTATAAATTATAAATCTTTTGACTTAAAAATTTTAAATTCAAGATTGTAGTTCTTATAATAAATTTTGTAAATGAAATGAAATCATCAACCTAAGTTTAATGATGCAAATAACAAATTAAACTTCACAATTTATTATTTCCTTTACTTTTGTAGTTAGTAGGATTAGTTTCTTGGTTGTTGAATATGTTGTTTTTTATTGTTGAATACCTAAATATTAGGAGGAAACTCAAAATTGAAGTTCTTACAATAAATTTTGTAAATAAAAATAAATCATCATTAAACAGCATAATTAATCAAATAATAAAGACTTCACATTTGATTATTTCATTTACTTTTGTAAAAAAAACGACATAATACATGAAAAGAGAATTAAATTTCTGGCAAAAATTTTCATTTAATTATAATTCAGTACTTTATTTCCATAAGTAAACTTCATTTAGAACAAAAGAATTTTGCAAATACGATACTTGCCTCTGATGACGAAAAAGTTAAAAATGTATTCACATTTACAAATGTAAAAACAATTACCTAAATGAAAGATTAATTGTTAATCTTTCCCTGGAAAAAATATAAATAAATACTTAAAAATAAATAAATATCTAAATAAGTATTAATATAAAAATAAGGGAATAAAATAAAAAAAAAAAGAAAATTAAATGATAAGATCTAATGTAATATCTAAATGAGAATAGCTAAACTACTGAAAACAATAACGAAGATAAACTATCGGTAAAACATTTACTGTAATAGAATTAACTTGATTATTATTTAAACTTATCTTATTTCTTTAATACCTTATCTTTGACATTTTTTTAATTGAAGAAAATTACAATTATGTATTTAAAAAGAATATTTGAAACTGTTAGTAAAACATGTACTCTAATAGAAATGACAATGATTATTTAAAAGACGGATTAGATATATTTAAAAGATTTATTTAAAAAAATTATCTTACTTTTTAATACCTTATTTTTGACAACATTTTCTAATTGAAGAAAACCACATTTATGTATTTCATAAGAGTATTTTATTAGTATTCACTGTCACTGTAGGAATTTATAGCAAAAATTTTTTTTAAATGTTTAACTAGTTAACTTTACTGTAGCAATTGAGATTAGCGTTTGAGATATTTCTAATAAAATTGTTCACAACTTTTCTAAAATAATATTAATAAACATAAAAGATTCAAAATAATAGATAATGAATGATAATTCGGCAGAAATGAAAAATTATTTGTGCACCATTAAAAAATAATACTTAATACACAGTAAATTAATAGTCTTAGTCAATAAACAAAAAGAAAATCATAGTAACTTCCACTTACATCATTAAAAACCATGTGATAATTCTCTTTAATAATTAATGGACATTAAATTAATTATCTTACTCGGCAAAAGAAAAAAAGAATCCTCCCAATTTCGAAAACATCATTAAAAATGACGTCAGAATCTGCCATTCAAATAATAATTGCATACCTCAAATATCTTTGCTCTCAAATTTATTGCCCGGGGTCTTTAGTTCAATATCTTTATTGAGTGCCGTGACTTAATAAACAAATGAGTGTTTTGGACTAGTTCATTCCGCAGTGTCCAATAAGGTAAGAGGCTCATCAAGATCCAAATGACCATTCACCAAAATAAAAACTATGACTGAAAACATCGTTTACAATTTTAAGAATATATACATTCCCTTATAGTGGAAAAAGACTTTACATTTCAGAGCATTGAAATTGAAAATTGACCTCATATTTGACAGCATCGTTAAATAATAATTGAAAATTTAAAGCTTTCATTTGATGAATGAAGAAATTAAAATATTTATTTGGATTTATTCCATAATCATCTGTTTCTCTACTCTAATATAATAAATACAAAAATGCCCAAAACTAACAATAAATGAAGAATAGTTTACAGTACCTATGATAAATAAACTTAACACCATACAAAAATATCCTACAGTGCAAATAAGACATTAAATTCTCTATTTTATTCGATAAAGAGAAAAATATCATACCGACTTCCAATTTCCCATCAAATCCTTCATCAAAATATGCCATCCTCGTAAAAATGCACATCTCGCAAATCTCTTCTTTTGGTATTCAGAATCAGACCTCTCAGTGAAATATATATTCTCTAAGCAAACGAGAACTGTGACTTAATATTTGACGCGGTAAACACTGCGATTTCTAATAAGATTAGAATCCTCGCTTTTCCCAAAGTTTTCGTTTGAAAACTGACGTTAACTGTAATGAATGACGACATTTCTTGAGATGCTGCCTGGGTGTTGGTATTTATATTTGGAATGGTTAAGACGTCAGCCACTTAGTAAATGAAGCTTTGAGCGAAAAATTGAGGGATTTATTTTTGATCGGATTAGATTCTTCTTGTTGAATATGTTGTTCTTTATTTTTTGAATACTTAAATATTAGGATGAAAAATAGTTGATTTTCTAAATAAATAGTAAAGGTATTAATTATTATAAATAAATATAAATTTAAATAAATATTAAATATTATAAATAATTATAAATAAATATATAGCTATTAGAAATAATTATAAATCTAATAAAAATTATACATTATAAATCTTTTGACTTAAAATTTTAAATTCAAAACTGAAGTTCTTATAATAAATTTTGTAAATAAAATTAAATCCTCAGCCTAAGCATTAATTATGGGGGTCTGATAGCGAAGTGACTAGCACTCTGGCCTTTTATTTGGGTGCTACAACGAAGGTTTGAAAAAGTTCGATTCCCGGTAATCCCATGAATGTTTGTAGTGGTTCGGTAATGAAGTTTTTGAGCAAAAAGCGTAGATGCTTGCTTGTTGAATATGTTGTTCTTTATTGGGCGTAGGGCTGAAAAAACAACCTTTCCCCATAAAAAAATAAATCTTTTGTCCAGAAATCTCAAAATTGGCTCTTATAATAAATTGTTCGTCGATAAAATTGATTATGATAATAAGCATAATAATGCAAATAATAAATTATACTTCCCATTTTATTCTTTCATTTACTTTTTTACAAATCAACGAAATAATATATGAAAATAATTAAATTTCTTGCAAATCTTTCCATTTAATTTAATTATACTTTTTACCAATAGTATTACTTCATTTAAAACAAACGAATTTTACAAATACGTTAATTGTCTTTCTTTAAAGTAAGTTAAAAATATATTCACATTTCTTCTTCAAAGGCGCAACAGCTAATAATGGTGGGCCAATACAGTCTGAAGGGCAGTACCGGCAAATTTGAGACAGGATATGTTTTCTTTTTACGTGTTAGGATTGTCAGTCATTTGACAGAACTCTCTACATTCATATTAGACCACTACCCTCACAACGTTTGTTGTGGCTTGGAATCCACTGTTTGATTCCAAACCACTACAAACATCTACGGCATCACCGGGACTCGAACGAAAGCGAGCACTAGTCACTCGGCCACCAGGTTCCAAATGAATATATACCACCATAAAAATAATGACTGAAAATATCGTGGGCAATTTTATGAATATATAAATTCTCTTATATTGAAAAATTTTGCATTTCACAGTAGATGGACTTATATTTGACATTGAGAAATGATCTTTACAGCATTGTTAAATAACGATTAAAAATTTAAGGCTTTATTGTGAAGGAATAAATTAAATTGGTGATTTTATTCCATCT
This sequence comes from Caerostris extrusa, assembly GCA_021605095.1. Taxonomy (NCBI): domain Eukaryota; kingdom Metazoa; phylum Arthropoda; class Arachnida; order Araneae; family Araneidae; genus Caerostris; species Caerostris extrusa. The sequence continues at coordinate 46,549 of BPLR01010078.1, forward strand.
GTTTTTGTATTCTAAAATAATAAATACAAAAAATATCCAAAACTAACAACAAATGAATGATAAATTTACAGCATCTATGATACATAAACTTAAGACCATAAAAAAATATCCTAAAGTGCAAATAAGACCTTAAATTAGTATCTAAATTTCATTCAATAAACGAGAAAAATATCATACCAACTTCCAATTTTCCTCATCAAATCCTTCATCAAAAATGCCATCCTCGTAAATGCACATCTCGCAAATCTCTTCTTTTGGTATTCAGAATCAGACCTCTCAGTGAAATATATATTCTCTAAACAAACGAGAACTGTGACTTAATACTTGACGCTATTAGTAACACTTTATTTCTAATAAGATTTCCTTTATTTTCCCGAAGTTTTCGTTTGAAAACTGACGTCAACAGTAATGAATGACGACATTTCTTGAGATGCTGCATATTTGGAAGCTGGTATTTATATTTGAAATGGTTAAAGACGTTACCACTAGTAAATGAAGCTTTTAAGCGAAAAATTGGAAGGATTTATATCTTTATCGGATTATTTTCTTTTAATTAGTATTTGTTCTTTATTGTCGAATATCTAAATATTAGGAGAAAGAATAATTGATTTTGATAAATAAAAAATAAGTATTTTATAAACTTTTTGACTTAAAGTTTTAAAATCAATGTAGAAGTTCTTATAATAAATTTTGTAAATAAAATTAAATCACCAGTCTAAGAATAATTAGGCAACCAACTAATTAAACTTCACATTTTATTATTTAATTTATTTTTACAAAAATCAAAGAAATAATATAAAAATAATGTAAAATATTAAATTTCGTGAAATAATTGTGTTCATTTAAGTCTAATTTAGGACTTCCTTTTAGAGTATTACTTATTTAAAAAAAAGAATTTTAGAATCTCATGATAAAGTTGACTCTCACGATATAATTAAAAAATATAATATTCACATTTTACAAATGCAAAATATTGACTAAATGAAAGATTAATTGATAATCTTTCGCAGGGAAAAAATAAAGAAATACAAAAAATTAAATAGTTTCTTAATAAATATTAATACAAAAAAATCATGGTAAAAAATAAAATAAAAAGAGCAAATTGAATGATAAGATTTAATCTAGTATCTAAATGAGAATTGTTTAACTAATAAAAACAATAAGGAAGAAAACAATTAGTAAAGCATTTACTCTAATAGAATTGGCTTAATTATTATTTAAAATTATCATGTTTTAATACCTTATTTTTGACAACATTTTTAATTGAAGAAAATTACATTTTTGTATTTAAAAACCATATTTGAAATTGAAGTATAGTTTAAACTATTAGTAAAATATTTACTGTAATAGAAATTGCCAATTATTATTGAAAATTATATTTTTTTTTTTATTTTTTTTTGACAACATTTTTAATTGAAGAAAATTACATTTATGCATTTCAAAAGCATATTTGAAAGTATTAAAAAACATTTGAACTCTAATTGAATTGGCTTAATTATTATTGAAAATTATCTTATTTATTTAATACTTTATTGCTAAAAAAATTTTTTTTTTAATTAAAAGGAAATTACGTTGATGTATTTCGAAAGCATAGTTTGTTAGTATTTAATGACACTGAAATATTTTGCAAAAAAAAAAAAAAAAAAAAAAAAAACAATTAAAAAATGTGTAACTAGTTAACTTTACTGTAGTTGAATTGAGATTAGCGTTTGAGATATTGAATTAATAAAAGTGTTCTCAACTTTTCTAAAATAATATTAATAAACAGAAAAAGATTCAAAATAATAAATAAGGAAGGATAATTTGTCATAAATTAAAAATTATCTCTGCACCATTAAAAAATAATACGTAATACAAAGTAAATTAATAGTCTTAGAAATTAAAAAAAAAAAAAATCATGCTTAACTTCCACTTACATCATTAAAAACCATGTGATAATTCTCTTTAATAATTAGTAAGCATTAAATTAATTATCTTACTCAGCAAAGAAAAAAAAAAGAATCCTCCCAATTTCAAATACATCATTAAAAATGACGTCAGAATCTGCCATTGAACTAATTGCATACCTCAAATATCTTTCCTCTCACATTTATTGCCCGGGGTCTTTAGTTCAATATCTTTATTGAGTGCTGTGTCTTAATAATCGTGACTTAATAAACAAATGAGTGTTTTGGACTAGTACATTCCGCAGTGTCCAATAATGTCCCCGCTTTTCTCTCATTTATGTTTGCATACTGATGTCACCTGTAATGAACGACTGCATTTCTAAAGATGTCGTTGTTATCTGTACTTAAAGTGGTTAAAGGTACAGATTGAAATTGATGAAGCTTCAAATTAAATATTTTAAGCATTTATTTGTTTTAATTTTTTTCTCAGTGGAAGAATTGTTTCAGTTGTTAAGTATTTCATTATTAGGAGTAAGAAATAATTCATTTTTAAAAAATGAAAAGAAAAAAAAAAAAAAAAAAGGAAGGAAAATGAATTTTTATTGAATTGAAAATTGAAATTGAAATTGAATTGAAAATTGAAATTGAAATTGAATTGAAAAATTAAATTAAAAAATAAAAATTGTTAAAAATTTAAAAGGAAAAATGTTAATGAGAGATTTAAAAGAAATTAAAGAAATTTCTAAATAAATGCTAATATAAAAATAAAAAAAAAAATAAAATAAAATAAAGCAAATTGAATAATAAGATCTAATCTAGTAACTAAATGAGAATTTCTAAATTAATAAAAGCAATAAAGAAGATTAACTATTAATATAATATTTTTAATGTTGTCGTTTCTTATCCCACTTGGTAGACAGTAACATCTAAACCAAGTCAAAGAAGTCATGGTGATCATGAAAGGAGGGAAAAGGGCAGCATCTATTGTGATGGAGCACCCGTAGGTAGATGTTGCTTATTGGACATTGGCATCTTACAACGGAAAAGTTGTCAACTCTACAGTCATATTAGACTGGGACCTACTGCTAAAAGTGAATTCCGATCCCCTACAAATATTCATGGGAACCCTGGGACTCAAACACAAAACCTGTGGCACCGAACACTAGAGTGCTAGACACTCTGCCATTAGGTCCTTACATTTATTGTAATAGAATTGACTTAATTATTATTTAAATTTTCTTATTTTACTGAAATCTCATTTCTGACAACATTTTTTAATTAAAAGAAAATTACATTTATGTATTTCAAAAGCCTACTTTGTTACTATTGAATGACACTGAAAAATGTTATAGCAAAAAAAAAAAAAATTTAAAAAATTTATAACTAGTTCACTTCACTGTAGCAATTTGAAAATTTAAGTTTTTGAGATATTTCTAATGAAATCATACACAACTTTTCCAAAATGATAGTAATAAACATAAAAAGATTCAAATTAATAGATAATGAATAATAATTTGCCAGAAAGGAAAAATTATCTCTGCCCTATTAAAAAAAATGCGTAATAGACAGTAAATTAATAGTCTTATTCATTAAACCAAAAAAATTCATGGCAACTTCCACTTACATCATTAAAAAGGCATGTGATAATTCTCTTTAATAATTAATAAACATTAAATTAATTATCTTACTCAGCAGAGGAAAAAAGAATCATCCCAATTTCGAATACATCATTAAAAATGACGTCAGAATCTGCCATTGAACTAATTGCATACCTCAAATATCTATCTATGATAAATAAACTTAACAAAAATATCTTACGTTTCAAATAAGATATTAAATCCACTATTTTATTCAATAAAAGAGAAAAATACCATACCATCTTCCAATTTTCATCATCAAATCCTTCATCAAAATATGCAATCCTTGTAGTAAATGCACATCTCCCAAATCTCTTCTTTTGGTATTCAGAATCAGACCTCTCAGTGAAATATATATTCTCTAAAAATATCTCTCTGAAATATATATTCTAATCTTATTTGAATTCGCGGCAAACACTGCGATTTCTAATAAGATTAGAATTCTCGCTTTTCCCGAAGTTTCGTTTGAAAAATGACGTCAACTGTAATGAATGACGACATTTCTTGAGATGCCGCCTTGGTGTTGGTATTTATATTTGGAATGGTTAATGACGTCAGCCACTCAGTAAATGAAGCTTTGAGCGAAAAATTTGAAGGATTTATTTCTTGATCGGATTATTTTCTTAGTTGTTGAATATGTTGTTCTTTATTGTCGAATATCTAAATATTAGGAGCAAAAATAGTTGATTTTGATTAATAAAAAGTAAAGGTATTAAATATTATAAATTAATATAAATTTAAATAAATAATACATATCATAAATAATTATAAATCTAAATAAGAATAAATATTATAAATAATTATGAATCTAAATAAATAATAAATATTATAAAAAATTATAAATTATAAATCTTTTGACTTAAAATTTTAAGTTCAAAATTGAAGTTCTTATAATAAATTTTGTAAATGAAATGAAATCATCAGCTTAAGTTTAATGACGCAAATAACAAATTAAACTTCACAATTTATTATTTCCTTTACTTTTTGTACAAATCAACGAATTAATTTATGAAAAAGTTAATTTCTTGCAAATATTGGAAGGGTTAAGGACGTCAGCCACTCAGTAAATGAAGCTTTGAGAAAAGATTTGAAGGATTTATTTCTTGATCGGATTATTTTCTTGCTTGTTGAATATGTTGTTCTTTATTGTTGAATATCTAAATATAAGGAGGAAAAATAATTGATTTTGCTTAATAAAAAAGTAGTATTTTATAAATCTTTTGATTTAAAGTTTTAAATTCAAAATTGAAGTTCTTACAATAAATTTTGTAAATAAAATTAAATCATCATTAAATCAGTATAATTAAGCAAATAATAAATTAAACTTCCCATTTTATTATTTCACTTAGTTTTGTGCAAATCAACGAAATAATATGTGAAAATAATTAAATTTCTTGCAAAAATTGTGTATATTTAATTATAATTTTCCAATAGTATTACTTCATTTAAAACAAAGGAATTTTACAAATACTTTAATTGTCTTTCTTGGCATAAGCTAAAAATATATTCACATTTCTTCTTCTTCAAAGGCGCAACAACTTCTGGTGGGCCAAGACAGCCTGAAAGGCAGTACCGGCAAATTTCGAGACAGGATATGTTTTCTTTTTTACGTGTTAGGATTGTTAGCCCTTTGGGGAACTCTCTACATTCATATTAGACCGGGACCGACTGTTTGTTCTGGTTTGGAATCCACTTGATTCCAAACCACTACAAACATCTACGGCATCACCGGGACTCGAACCCGAAAAGCGAGCACTAGTCACTCGGCCACCAGGTTCCAAATGAATATATACCACCATAAAAATAATGACTGAAAATATCGTGGGCAATTTTATGAATATATAAATTCTCTTATATTGAAAAAAAATTTTGCATTTCACAGTAGATGGACTTATATTTGACATTGAGAAATGATCTTTACAGCATTGTTAAATAACGATTAAAAATTTAAGGCTTTATTGTGAAGGAATAAATTAAATTGGTGATTTTATTCCATCTGTTTTTGTATTCTAAAATAATAAATACAAAAAATATCCAAAACTAACAACAAATGAATGATAAATTTACAGCATCTATGATACATAAACTTAAGACCCTACAAAAATATCCTACAGTGCAAATAAGACATTAAAATCGCTATTTCATTCAATAAACGAGAAAAATACCATACCAACTTCCAATTTTCCTCATCAAATCCTTCATCAAAAATATGCAATCCTCGTAAATGCACATCTCGCAAATCTCTTCTTTTGGTATTCAGAATCAGACCTCTCAGTGAAATATATATTCTCTAAACAAACATCAACTGTGACTTAATACTTGACGCGGTAGAACTTGCTATTTCTAATAAGATTAGAATCCTCGCTTTTCCCAAAGTTTTCGTTTGAAAACTGACGTCAACCGTAATGAATGACGACATTTCTTAAAGATGCTGCCTTGGTGTTGGTATTTTTATATTTGGAATGGTTAAAGACGTCAGCCACTTAGTAAATGAAGCTTTGAGCGAAAAATTGGAAGGATTTATATCTTGATCGGGTTATTTTCTTGGTTGTTGAATATGTTGTTCTTTATTGTTTGAATATCTAAATATTAGGAGAAAGAATAATTGATTTTGATGAATAAAAAATAAAGGTATTATATAAACCTTTTGACTTAAAGTTTTAAAATCGATGTAGAAGTTCTTATAATAAATTTCGTAAATGAAATTAAATCATCAGTTTAAGAATAATTAGGCAACCAACTAATTAAACTTTCACATTTTATTATTTAATTTATTTTTTACAGAAATCAACGAAATAATATAAAAATAATGTAAAATATTAAATTTCGTGAAATAATTGTGTTCATTTAAGTCTAATATAGGGCTTCCTTTCCAAGAGTATTACTTTATTTAAAACAAAAAATTTAGAATGATGATAGTTGACTCTCACGATATAAGTTAAAAATATAATATTCACATTTACAAATGCAAAAATTAACTAAATGAAAGATTAATTGATAATCCTTCGCAGGAAAAATATGAAGAAATACTTAAAATTAAAGAAGTTTTCTTAATAAATATTAATATAAAAGGTAAAGGAAAATAAAATAAAAAGAGCAAATTGAATGATTAGATTTAATATAGTATCTAAATGAGAATTGTTTAAACTAATAAAAACAATAAGGAAAGAAAACAATTAGTAAAGCATTTACTCTAATAGAATTAGCTTAATTATTATTTAAAATTAGCTTATTTTAATGCCTTATTTTTGACAACATTTTTTTAATTGAAGAAAATTACATTTTTTGTATTTCAAAACCATATTTGAAATTGAAGTATATTTAAACTATTAGTAAAATATTTACTGTAATAGAAATTGGCTTAATTATTATTTGAAAATTATATTTTATTTTTTATTATCTTTTTTGACAACATTTTTAATTGAAGAAAATTACATTTATGCATTTCAAAAGCATATTTCAAACTGAAGCTGCTTGAAATTATTTACTCTAATAGAAATGGCTTAATTATTATTTAAAAATTATCTTATTTATTTAATACTTTTATTGCTGACAAAATTTTTTGATTAAAAGGAAATTACGTTGATGTATTTGGAAAAGCATAGTTTGTTAGTATTTAATGACACTGAAATATTTTGTGAAAAAAAAAAAAAAAAAAAAAAAAAAAAAAATATTTTTAAAATGTAGCTAGTTAACTTTACTGTAGCAATTTGAGATTAGCGTTTGAGATATTTCTAATAAAAGTGTTCACAACTTTGTAAAATTAATAAAAAAAAAAGATTCAAAATTATAAATAATGAAGGATAATTTGTCATAAATTAAAAATTATCTCTGCACCATTAAAAATAATACGTAATACACAGTAAATTAATAGTCTTAGTCATTAAAAAAAAAAAGAAAATCATAGCAACTTCCATTTACACCATTAAAAAGCATGTGATAATTCTCTTTCATAATTAATAAACATTAAATTAATTATCTTACTCAGCAAAGGAAAAAAAGGATTACCCAATTTGAATACATCATTAAAAATGACGTCAGAATTGAACTAATTGCATACCTCAAATATCTTTCCTCTCAAATTTATTGCCCAGGGTCTTTAGTTCAATATCTTTAGTGTTGGAGTGTCGGGACTTAATAAACAAATGAGTGATTTGCCCTAGTACATTCTACAGTGTCAATAAGGTTAGAGTCCCCGCTTTTCTCTAATTTATGTTTGCAAACTGATGCCACCTGTAATGAAGGGCTGCATTTGTAAAGATGTCGTTGTTATCTGTGTTTAAAGTGGTTAAAGTACCCCTTTAAATTGATGAAAATTCAAGTTAAAATATTTTTAGTGTCCATTGGTTTTACGTTTAAACATTAAGAGTTGTTATTTCTTAGTATTTCATATGAGTAAGAAATACTTCATTTTTCAAAAAGAAAAGAGTTGAAAATTAAAAAAAAAAATGAATGAACATGAATTTAATTGAACGAGTTGAATGAATTTAATGAATTGAATGAGTTGAATTAAATGAATTGAATTGAATGACTTGAACTGAATGAATTAAAATTAATAGTGAATTGAATTGAATTGAATAGAAATATAAAACTGAATTGAATTGAGATTTCTTAAAAAAGAAGTTGAATTGAAATGAGTTGAAAAATGAAATTGAATTGATTTGTATTGAAAAAAAGGAAAGGAATTGATTTGAACTGAAAAATGAAATTGATTGAGTTGAATTAATTTAATTGAATTGAATGAGTTGAATTAATTGAATTGAATTGAATGACTTGAACTGAATGAATTAAATTAATAGGGAATTGAATTGAATTAAAGAAAAATAAAACTGAATTGAATTGAAAAAGAAGTTGAATTGAATTGAATTGAAAAATGAAATTGAATTGATTTGAATTGAAAAAGGAAATTGATTTGATTTGAACTGAAAAAATGAAAATGAAATTGAATGAGTTGAATTAAGTGAATTGAATTGAATGACTTGAACTGAATGAATTAAATTCATAGTGAATTGAATTGAATTGAATAGAAATATAAAACTGAACTGAATTGAAAAAGAAGTTGAATTGAATTGAATTGAAAATTTGAATCTTTGAATTGATTTGAATTAAAAAAATTGAACTGATTTGAACTGAAAATAGAAATTGAATTTTAATGCCATTGAAGAATTTTACAACATTGAAATAAAATTAAAAACTTTTATTAGTTGAAGTCATTACGACGAGGGGTGTAATATCAAGCGTTTAATATGTTGATAGAAATTTGTCAATATTTTACTTTACAGAGTAAAACAAAAATAAGAACATAAAAAGATTCAAATTGAAATCTGCCAGTAAATGATAATTTTTCAAAGGCCCACCATGGGGTTGTTGAGCCAATGAAGAACAAATTACTCTTTTCAACTAACAATATTGACAATGGGTTAATAGTTTTTGTCATTAACGCACAAAAAATGAAATGCTGCATGGTTTGGGCATGTGAAATTCTTAAAAACGATGTGAACAATTTGTCCTTCTGTTTTAATCATAAAAAGTATGTTCTTTCATTTGTTTGAAAGTTATTAGTAAATTAATGGGCATATCGACTTTTTCATTATGCAGTAATGAAATGTCAAAAGAAAGAGATAATGAAGTCTTAGTTGACTTCAAATAGAAGTTCCATCTATTTGACTTCAAATAGATGGAACTTCTATCTGAAGTCATTTATCAATAGAACCACTAATTAAGGGTTACTGAGAATACACCATATGGATTGTGGTTTTGGATCTGCTGAACTACATTCATATTTTGCCATCAAAATTTAAAAATAACACTTTCAGAAGTATGTTTGCAAGGTTTGTACTACCCTGCCTCAATGAAAGGTCATGCAGTCTAAAGAATTAATATATCTTTCCCTGGTTTAGACAGGGGTCTTCAGTTAGCTTCTAAAAATGAATACTTAATCAAACAGCACGCAATATTAACCAAACCACTCAGAATTTCTATAAATGTTCATAAAAATAACATATAGTATTTCATATTATATTTTCAGTCATATCTATTTAAAAAAAATATTCTGTGATATGCAGCTCTTGATCTTCGAAGAGTTTGAGCATACTTGAAATATTACTTTATCGAATACATTAATCATATTTTGCAACATGCAAATTGCATGTTTTTATAAAATGCAACATGGTTATAGATTTTTTTTCTGTATGGAAAAATTTGTAGGAATGCACAATAAATAAAATTACAATAAATCTATTTAACCTTAGTTATAATATACATTAAGATCGGGAAAACTTACAAAAAAAAGAATAACCAAATTTATTTGTATATCGATTAAAATAAATTTTAATTATTTTTAAATAAAAATAAGTGCACTTGGAAATCTAAAAATCTCCTATCTTCTAAAGTATTGACTTTGAAAACCACTGATATAGACAGGCTGATACTATCGGGCTGTATTTCAGTGATTCTCAAAAATTCTCCGTGAATTTTTCTATCAGGTTGTATTTTTGTAGGCACAATTTACCAGGTCACTTCTGAGTATTCAAATGTTAAATTAAATGTAACTATTATAGTCATTTAAAGGGTTTTTTAAGTTATTTAATTAACGTAAGTTTAATAATAATTAGGTTTTATTACGATAAGTTAATTAATAATAAAGTTTTTGATACAAGTTTTGCAATAATTAAGGTAAATTTAATTGTAATATATAAAATTTAAACTGTAAAGTAAATAGTACATTTTAAAATTATTGTAAATTAATGTTAAAATTATTTAATAAAGGGGAAAAAAGTTTTTTTAGATATTCTGGTAAATGGATATTAAAACAATAAAAATGCAAAATTTAATTTTTTATACGAATTAAAAAAGAAAGACATTTTTGCAAAAGTTTTCCTTTAGTAATTTGTTAGACAACTTAAAAATTTATAAATCCCTTCTTTTCTAAATTACCATACAAAATAAAAAAAATAGGGTTAATGTAAAAATACGAAAGGAAAAAAATGACAGGATGATTAAAAATGCAATTTATAATCTTTAGCGATGTTTAACCACCTTATTTAAATTATCCTATTCACCATCTGTCAGATGAAAAGTATTTTAAGATTGTTTTGAGCTCGCCAATGCTTTACAAATTAAAATTTTGTGCGGTTTTTTTCATCAGATATCAGGAAAAAATTATGCATGCAGAAGTTCAAAAAGCCCCAATCGATATTTAAATAAAAACCTAAAGTCAGGGAGAACTTTTTTCTCTAAATTTTTTATGAGCAAGAGAGAAATAGGCTTATTTTTCTCTTATCTTCTTCATTTTCACTAAAGCGTCATCAATCACAAAGTCCGCATTCCTTCCACGTAAGGAAACGTCTCATGTTTTGGAATCTGCCAGTAAGCAGACGATGATGGTGTACCAATGGTGCTATTGCACCAATAAAGATATATAGATGAATAATAGAAGATTGTGATAATGTGGATTCCCTTGTAATATGATCGTAGAGCTTTGCGGGGATATTTTCCGGGGTTCGTAGCTTATCTTCAAGCTACTCGTGCCACCTGGGTAGGTAATGGTAACGTTGGTGCAGCCCTTTCTTGTGGCATAAAGATTAAATTCTTATTTACCAGCTGCATTAGAAAAAAAGTTATAGTGCGGATAGGAAATAGCACATACAAAAAATTGTTATAAAATAATGTTAACATTATTTAATAAAGTAAAAAAAAAATAATTTTCTTTAGATATTATTAATAATGAATTTGTTCAAACGGATATTAAATTAATAAAAATGTAACTTTTTTAAGGACTTGTTTTTTTACAAAAATATATTATCATTCTTTCAAAATAAAAAGTTCATAAGTTTGCACAACTTAAAAATTAACGAAATCCTCTTTTTCTAAATTAACATACAAAATAAAAAAAAATAGGGTTAATGTAAAAATACGAAAGAAGAAAAACGACACGAAGATTAAAATGCAATTTATAATCATTGGCAATGTTTAATTCCTTACTTAAAAAATATCCCATTCACCATCTGTCAGATGAAAAGTATTTTAAGATTGTTTGAGTTCGCCAATGCGTTACAAATTCAAATTTTGTGCGGATTTTTACATCAGATATCACAAAAAATTATGCATGCAGAAGTTCAAAGCACATTCTGATATTTAAATAAAAATCTAAAGTGATGGGAAAAGTTTTTCTCTAAATTTTTATGAGCCAGAGAGAAATAGGCTTATTTTTCCTTATCTTTTTCATTTTCACTAAAGCATCATCAATCACAAAGTCTGCATTCCTTCCCTGTCCCCCCCCTCCCTCCAAAATCGTTTGGCGATCCATTCAGGAAGATGCATCTTCCGTCCTTTTTCTTATTTAGTTGGCTAAATCGAAAATCCGACTTAAATAGTTAAAATTATTCTTTTATTTAAAAATGGTTAATAAAAAATAGCTAATAATTCTAGTAATAGTTACTAATATATTAGTAAATAAATCGTTAATAGTAATAATTATAGCTTAAATAGTTAATTATTCCTAAATAGTTAATAATTAAAATTATTCAATAGTTAATAATTAGTTAATAATTAAACTTAATAGTCAATAGTTAATAATTAGTTAATAATTAAACTTAAATAGTTAATAATTATTCTTTTTTTTTTAGTCGATCAAAAAAAAATTTGTAAAAAAAAATTTCGCAAATTACAGTCTGCTGACTGCTAAGGTAGGTTTTCAGGTGATACTGAAATCGTACATTTTCAACCAATCGGAAGACTCGGTAGGAAGGAAAACTGGTTTCCGATTAGCTGGATATTCTACGACGTGTGATTTTAAAACGATGGAAACACACCTTTAAATCATTATACTTACAATAGCAGATAAACATACAATAGCAGATTAGCATTACCAAATTAACAAATTATAACGAGCGGCCTACTACATTTTGTGACACCAAATTTTGAGCTGGCCGACACTTGATTACACTTAGCAATAGCAGTTATGGGACCTGAATGGCCGAGTGTCTAGCGCTGTGGCGTTTCGGTGCCACAGGTTTCGGGTTCGAATCCCGGCGGTGCCATGGATTTTTGTAGTGGTTTGGAATCCACTTTAAGCCGTAGGTCCCGGTCTCCTATGACTGTAAGAGCGTCACAGAGCCAAAGTCAGACTTCTACCTACGGTGCTCCATCACAACAGAAGCTGCTTCCTTCCCCTTCAATCATGAGTACGTATGGCTCGTGGGCTTGGCCAGCCAAGTGAGATAAGAAAGAACAACAACAATAGCAGTTATGGGAGTAGTGTTACTCGCGTTTATAGTATATCTTCAAGCTACACGTGTCCCCGGGTAGGGCTAAATGAGGAACAGCGTTGCAGTCCTTGCTAATAGCATAAAGATTAACTGTCTCTGTATTGCCTGCTGAATTTGAACAATCAACAACAACAACACAATAGCAGATTAAGCATTAACAAATTGCACAACTGGCGGAATATTTCACTCTGTGCTATCAAAATTTAGAACAGGTTTGATGACAGGGTGGCTGGCGTTCTGGAGCTCGGTGCCACAAGTTTTTAGTTTAAGTTCCGGGGTGCCATGGATGTTTGTAGGAATCCACTTTAAGCTGTGGCCAATGTCTAATATGACTGTAGAGCGTTGGGTTTGGAAGCGTCTCATGTTTTGGAATCTGCCAGTAGGCAGATGACCAGTGCTGTTGCACCAATAAAGAAGAAGATATATAGATGAAGAATAGAAGATTGTGATAGCAATGATAATGTGGATCCCGGTCTCAAAGGATCGTAGAGAGTTGGCGTGGTATTGTTACTCAGCGTCCGTAGCTTATCTTCAAGCTACACGTGCCCCATGAGTAGTGCTAAATGAGTAACGTCGGTGTAGGCCTTGCTTGAGGCATAAAGATAAATGCCTCTATATTTAACAGTTGCTTTAGAAAAAAACTATAAAGTGGATAGTAAATATTACGCTCTAAAATCGTTGTAATTAATTGGAAAAATTATTTAATAAAGTAAAAAACAAATAATTTTATTTCAGACATTATTATTAAAAAGTATTCGTTTAAATGGATAATAAATTAATAAAAAGTGACTTTTAATTACTTGGGTTTTTATACGAATTAAAAATATATTAACGTTCTTTCAAAATAAAAAGAATTTCATTCATAAGTTTGCTACACAACTTAAAAATTTACGAAATCCTTCTTTTCTGAATTACCATAAAAAAGTGATCATGTAAAATACGAAAGAAGAAAACGACACGAATATTAAAATACAATTTATAAACTTTGGAGATGTTTAACTCTTTACTTTACTTAAAATATCCCATTTACCATCTGTCAGATGAAAAGTATTTTTTAAGATTGTTTTGGAGTTCGCCAATACATTGAAAATTCAAATTGTGTGCGAGTTTTCATCAAATATCACAAAAAATTATGCATGAAGAAGTTCAAGCACAATCGATATTTAAATAAAAATTTAAAGTGACAGGGAAAACTTTTTCTCTAAATTTTTATGAGCAAGAGAGAAGCAGGCTTATTTCTTTTCTCTTATCTCCCCTTCCTTTTCATCATCAATCACAAAGCATCATCATCAATCTCAATCAATGCATTCCTCCCCCCCTCAAATCGTTTATCGATCCATTTAGGAAGATGCATCTTCCGTATTTTTCTTACTTAGTTTACTAAACTAAAATTCTAGACTAATATAGTTAAAAATCATTCTTTAAATTTTTATTTCCCAACTGAAATTTTTGAATGCTAATCAATCGGAACACTGGTTTGGTTTGTTGCAGCAATACG
>BPLR01010079.1:0-48991 GCA_021605095.1 Caerostris extrusa
ATAATATATAATATAGCGTTTAATTCTAAAATTGTGGCTTCTTAAAACGATGCAAATTGCTTTTTCTATAGAAACAGTTTCTTACAGTGCTGACTAAACATTCAAAACAAGGGCTAGCTTGCAGATGGTATGCAACAGAAAAAGGCTTTTTAAAACGAGTAGATCCAGCTGGACTGTACTCCTCCTTAATTGTTCTTGTGCACTCGCAGGTGGACGAGACTAGTATGCGCAACTGCATAGTTTAAGCACAAAGCATGTGCGCGACATTTCTTTTCTCCGTCTGCGTTTGAATGCAAATTGAATCCAATGGTACTAGTCACGCATATTACACATGTTTATTTTTGTGCAGTGAAATGTGAAAATGCGTGTTTTGAAAAAGAGCTAAACAGAAAAATGAAGTGTGGAGTCAAATAACTTTTCTTTTCTTGACATTTTAAAATATATTTTCTGTCATAACCATCAGAATTAATTAGTCCTCTGTTTTTATTTATTTAATAATTGATATTTTATATTTATTTCATGCGCACAAAAATAAAGCGTGGGATTAGTGTAGGTTAGTATTAGATGTTGTTACCATTCAATGTTTAGTAAGAATTGTTGTCATTATTGTCTGGAAATAAAAATTGCGCTTCTGGATGTTTTCTTTCACTTTTACGTTTAATAATAATAAAAATATCGTCCTAATAACAAACAAAATTATTACTGATCTTTGATCAAAAATTGATGGATTTTTCCTCTTTATTTAAACACTGAAATTTTATCTGTTTTCCTAGCTTATTACCATTTGAAAATATCTTTTGAAAAATAAATCATGCAAATAAGTTAGTTAAATATTTTAAAAAAATGTAACAATTATATTAGATTTAAAAATAAATCTATGAGTACGCATGTTATAATCAACACTATAATTAAAATAAAAACTCAACTTTAAACAAAGTTCCTAGTGAGAAAATGCACTCATCATTCGTATTGAGTGTAAAAGTATTTAGTTTTTAATGTAGCTAATTAGGTTATGATAATTTCAAGCTATGTTTTTGCATTATAATGAAATGATTACATTTTACTATATAATCACTTTTTATACATTTCTTTGACAGCTACGCTTGTAATTTTTAGTAGGTGTTTAAATTTCTATCATACTTTGAAACACTGTAGAATATTTTGCATTATTTCTTGACTATCAGCTCACAAACTTTCGAAGTTATATAACGACAAGAAGTTATATATTTTTATATAAACTAGCAAAGAAGTGTAAATGAATGGTTCAACAGGTCTGCTGTTTGGATTCAGCTGGTGGTTTCCGTTGCTAGTCACCGTGCGACTTCTCAAACCAGAAGATAGCAGCTGGCGGTAAGTAAAATGGTAGGAGTATCTCGTCTGATGGATCCTTTCCAATTTTTCTCTAATACTACACTCGAAATGGAGACATTACTCGGAAAACTCTGGGGATTTCAATCATAGTTATGGCTTGCAGTTCGTGTTGTACATAAATGAAATACTTGGTCATTTATTATGATAAACCAAATGAATTCTGTACAAATAACATCGAGCAGAAAATATGATATATATGAAAAATACAATAATTTCATTAAGTACAGTTTCACAAGCAGAATGTCCTCGAAAATTTCTCGACGCTGATCCCTTTGAACTTGAGGTCACAAAATTATTCATTTGCAATGTATTCTTGAAAATAAACATTATTAATTTTTAAAGAAGAAATGAAAAATTTTGACAAAATAACATAGATTATTATGCGATATTAATGATTATGAAATATTCATGATAAATGATAATCATGAATATGTCTGTCCGTGTATCGCATAATCTATATTGTCAAATTTCTTCTGTATATTTTAATCTCTATGATTATTATGGGTACCTGATTATCCATTTATGAGTATATTTATATTTTATAATTAATTATAATTGTTTGCGGTTATTATTATACATCTATTCAATTCCTTCGATTAGCTCACACTCGCCTATATATCTTTGCTCAAATTTTCAGACCGTTAGTAAAATACTTTTATTCATCCTCTCAAGTTCAAACACATTTCTTTTGAAGACTTGTGGTGGGATGTTACTGGATGTTAATACATTTTTTTTTCAAATATTAATTCATTATTCCATTTAATTAATCGTTTAGTTTTAGATTTAAGTTGTTTATAACTACTAATAGATGGCGCCAGATAAACTTAAAAAAATGAATGAATGAAAAATTATTTATAAAGGACTTTCTGCCATATAGCAAAAAAAGTATGAATTGACATTAAAAGAAGTCAGACCTTTTTAAACTTTAAGTTTCATAATTATTTGCTTTCATCAATCCTTGTTTTATGATGAAATTGTCTACGATTCGGGCAAAAGTGAGCCTTCGAAAACTTGTGGCCCAATAGTATAATCCAACATGAGGTATGGTTTGAGCTCAGCATTCCGTAGTTAGTGTAGTCACAGCTTTTAAAAATGAGGTAGCATAAGCGAGGTGGATATTTGGAGGAGCTTTTTTTATCATATCTACTATGCGGTTAGCAAATTTTAAGTAAGGACCATTCAAAATCCTTTTTGAATAGCAATTTTCTAATCACATTCAACCGTATAGTTCTTATAATGCTGATTTTCAGTTTTCAATTTTTGAACCTTCACCGAATTATGGTCAGTATTAAAAAAAGAAAATTTAAAATCCCTTTTATTGCGTATTTTTCCCACAATGCAATATCGACCTTATAAAAAAAAAAAAATTTATAATTTTTTTTAATTAATTATAATAACTAATTAATTTTAATTATATAATTAATAATGCGTGAAAATGTCGATAAATAATTTAAAATAATAAAAACGTTTCTCTAAAACCACAACTAATTTTTACATTGCTTAACTTATTAAAAACGGCAAAATAATATTTTCTAAAAGTAAAACAATTTTTTAATTTTTATGTAAAAATTTATAATTTTTATTAGTAAATTAAAAATGATTTAGCTTTAAAGCTTAATACTTTTAATTTTTTGAATTTCTTTATTCATTCCATAAAACTAACGTAACTATTTTTATTTTTTTGTAATTTAAGAATAATACATTGAGAAAATATAATAAAAATAATAAGTGAAGTGCAGGAAAAAAATACTTAAAATAAAAAATCGTATCTCTAAAATTAATGTATAGAAGTTACATAATAAATAGATTTTATTAAAAATACATGTAATTATTTTGCAATCCAGTCCATATTAAAATTTAAAAACGTTTTTCGTAAAATATTTCTAAATATTTTAATTTTTACACATTCAGTAATGGTAGCTTAACTATTATTATTTTCGGGAATGTTTTTTTTTTAAATACATTTAATTCTATGTCTATATATCAGTGTCAATAAAAATATTTTTTTTTTATCAAAACATTTATGTAATTATTTCGCATTCAATTCACATCAATCAAATTGAAAATATTTTAATTAAATTATTTTTAAGTATTTTAATTATTACTATAGAGCTAGTGTAACTTTTTTATTTTTAATTAAAACAGAATATACGTAAAAAAATAATGCGTGAAATGTCGATAAAAATTTAAAATAATAAAAACGTTTCTCTAAAATTAATAACTAATTCTACATTACTTAACTTATTAAAAACAGCAAAATAATATTTTATAAACGTAAAAACAATTTTTAAAATTCAAAGGTTTTCCTTAAACACCAATTAATTTTTTATTCTGTGATGTAGAGCCGTACAAAATAACAGTAATAAAAATATTTCGTGGTTTTCAGTTTTCAATGCTTATGGGAAAATAATGAGCAAAAAATAGCCTCGGTTATTTTAATTCGGTTTTTTTCACCGTCTAAGTACTCATTGGAATTCGTTTCCTAATTTTCTACCGCGTTTCATTCTTCTTTAAGATTGCCTTTTTAATGGCAGACGGGAAAATATTTGCACTTGTATTTCCATCTACAATTTTCCCTCCTTCTGCATACTTATAAGGATTGCTTTTTAATTATTTTACAACTCTTGCGGTGGTTATATTTCGTTAAAGATTTATCAGTTTATTGATTTCGCCCAGAAAAAAAAAAGATTATTTTAATTCTCTTTCGAAATTCAGTTTTTACTTTTCCAAAAAATATTATGAAAATTTCAAATGTACAAAATGCGATAAAAAATAAGCATTTTCATTACAAATATTATTATGAATTATAATACGGTTTTTATAATTTTATAAAAATATGCCGTTTAAAAAAATCGAGTACACGAGAATTTTAGTTGAAGTTTTATTAAATTTTTTTATTTGTGTCAGAAAGTATTTTATGGAAAATGATAAAGTAATCGAAATGTTGCGTGGAAGAGAGGGATTAGTTTGTAAAGTTGTAGAAAATGAACTACTATTTTCTAAAATCCCACATGCTGAGCGTTTCAAAACTTTTTCTCTTTTTAGTTTTGCTATTAATGAACTACTTTATTCTCAGTTTGTTATTAATAAACTATACTATTTCATTCACTGCGTATTACTAATTATCTAATTCACTCTCAGTATATCATTAATTAAATTTGTCACTTCATTCTCTGTTTACTGTAAATGAACTACGCTACTTCATTCGCAGTTTACTAATAATCATCTAATTTACTCTCAGTTTACTATTAATTAACGACTTCATTGTCCGTTCACCATTAGTGAACTACTTTAACTACTTTATTGAAAATAAATTATTAATTAATTTTTAAAACACATTTAATTATATGCTTGTACATGTCTCAAATAAAAACAGTTTTTATACAAAAATTTATGTAATTATAAAAGCATTAAATTCATATATATTAAATTGAAAATGTTTTAATTAAATTATTTTGATTATTATAATTACTACTATAGAGCTTGTGTAATATTTTTATTTTTAATTAAAGCCGAATATAAGTAAAAAAATAATAAATGAACGACAAATAATTTAAAACAATAAAAACATTTCTCTAAAATTAATAACTAATTTTTCATTACTTAACTTATTAAAAACCCAAAATAATTTTCCTATAAAAGTAAAACAATATTTTTAAAATTCGAACGTTATTCCTAAAACAGCAATTATTTTCTTTTATTCTGTGATGTAACGCCGTACTATTAATAAAGAAATAATATTAATAAAGAAATATTTCATGGTTTTCAGTCTTCAATGCTTATGGGAAAGTAATGAGAAAAAATAGCCCCGATTATTTTAATTCAGTTTTTTTCACCGTCTAAGTACTTATTGGATTTGTTTCTAATTTTCTTTCGCGTTTCCATTCTTTGATTGCCTTTTAAAGGCAGACGGAAATATTTTCACTTGTATTTCCAACTACATTTTCCTCATTTTGCATACTTATAAAGATTGCTTTTTAATTATTTTACAACTCTTGCTGTAGTTATGTTTCTTTAAAGATTTATCAGTTTATTGATTTTAACTCAAAAAAAATAGTTTTAGATTTTTTTGTTCAGAATTTAGTTTTTACTTTTCAAAAAATTAAAAGAAGATTTCAAATGTACAAAATGAGATAAAAAATAAGCATATTCATTAAAAATATTATTATGACTAAGAATACTATTTTTTATTTTTATAAAAATATACTGTCTAAAAAATTTGAGTGCTCAGGCATTTTATTTGAAGTTTTTATTATATTTATATTTGTACAAGAAAGGAAAGTATTTATGGAAAATGATAAAGAAATCGAAATGTTGCGTGGGAGTGAGTGATTAGCTTGAAAAGTTGTATGAAATGAATTAATATTTTCTAAAATCCCAAATGCTGAGAGTTTCAAAAAATTTCTCTTTTAGTTTGCTATTAATGAACTATTTCATTCTCAGTTTTTTATTAATAAACTATACTATTTCATTAACTGTGTATTACTAATTATCTAATTCACTCTCAGCATATCATTAATTAACGGTTTCATCCTCAGTTTACTATTAATGAACTATTTCATTCTCAGTTTGATGGCTATGAACTACGCTACTTCATTCGCAGTTCACTCTAAATCATCTAATTCAACTTCATTATACTATTAATTTAACTATTTCATTATCATTTTACTGTTAAGGAACTTACTTTAACCAAATTCACAGTTAATTATTAATGAATTTTTTAAAAACACATTTAATTATATGCCTGTATATAAGTAAGTCTCAATAAAAATAGTTTTTATACAAAAATTCATCTAATTATACCTCATTCATTTCATATTAATTAAATTGAAAATATTTTTAAATTAAATTATTTTGAGTGTTTTAGTATTACTATAGAGCTAACATAACTTATTTTAACTTTTAATTAAATCAGAATATATGTAAAAATAAAAAATAAATGAACGATAAATAATTTAAAATAATAAAAACCTTTCTCTAAAATTAATAAATAATTTTACGTTACTTAACTTATTAAAAGCCCCAAAATGTTATTTTATAAAAGTAAAATAATATTTTAAAAAAATTCAAAGGTTTTTCTTTAAATACCAATTATTTTTTTTTTTTCTGTGATGTAAAGGCCGTACAAAACCAGAATATTAAAAAGAAATATTTTATGGCTTTCAGTCTTCAATGCTTATGGGAAAATAATGAGCAAAAAATAGCCTCCGATTATTTTAATTCGGTTTTTTTCCCGTAGTACTCATTTTCGTTTTCTAATTTTCTAGCGCGTTCCATTCTTCTTTTAAGATTGCCTTTTTAATGGCAGACGGGAAATATTTGCACTTTTATTTCCAACTACACTTTTTCTTCATTCTGCATACTTATAAAGATTGCTTTTTAATTATTTCACAATTCTTGCGGTTGTTATGTTTCGTTAAAGATTTATCACTTTTTATTGATTTTAACTCACAAAAAATAGTTTTTTTTTAATTCTCCTACAGGAATTTTAGTCCTTACTTTTGAGAAAAGTTTTTATTAAAGTTTCAAACGTACAAAAATGCGATAAAAAATAAGCATATTCATTAAAATTATATTTATGAATAAGAATACTATTTTTATTATTTTATGAAAATATATTGTTTAAAAATTTTTGAGTACACGGGAATTTTAGTTAAAGTTTTATTATATTTTTATTTGTGCCAAAAAGGAAAGGAAAGTATTTATGGAAAATTATGAAGAAATCGAAAAGTGGCGTGGAAGTAATGGCATGAAAAGTTATAAAAAATGAATTAACGTTTTCTAAAACCTCAAATGCTGAACGTTTTAAAACTTTTTCTTTTATAATTTATTATTAATGAATTACTTCATTCTCAGTTTGCTATTAATAAACTATACTATTTCATTCACAGTTAACTACAATAATCTAATTAACTCGCAGTTTACTACTAATAATCTAATTTACTCTCATTTTACTCTTAATGATCTGCTTCATTCTCCGTTTGCTATTAATGAACTACGCTATTTCATTCACAGTTTACTACTAATCATCTAATTCACTCTCATATTACTATTAATTAACTATTTCATTCTCAGTTTACTATAAATGAACTCTTTTTCACCGTTAACTATTAATGCATTATTTCATCCTTAGTTTGAACTTAATTATTACCATGCATGCATATATTATTTTTATATATTTATTATCTTTTTTGCTAATCTAATATGAATATAAAATGACTAAAATTCAATAAAAAGAATATGAATGACGAAAATCGTAATAAAATTGCTTGACAGGATTTTTTCGAAATCAGAATCAAGATTTAAAATTAAAAAAAAAAAATTATTTATTAAAAAAAATCTGATTAAATTAATTACTGATACGATTTAAAAAGAAAAAAATAACTTAAAACTTATTACATAATCCATGTAAAAACAAAAACTTTTTTTTAGCAGCATAATTAAAAATGAATTATAATTGCTGGAAGAACATGTAGTTTACCTTTTTGAAAGTCAGTTATCATTAATACATTGAAACAATATTTATTATTTCTTTTATATTCATTTGTTATTTTTCTACATTTTTAAAAATCTAATGCTTGCCATGAAAATAGGACTTATTACCAATATAAGAATTTATCTTCCCCGTAAAGTATTACAATCCAATATTTAAATTCAAATTTAATTGGAATAGAAGCTACATAAATGGAAAATTTACAAACAAAAATTAAAACAAAAATATATTGTTTCTAAATCAAAAAGTGAAAAGGGGGGCATTTTCACCGAAAGGACATTAGCTTTCAGAATGGCATGACAAATACAGTGATATTACACTAAATCTTTAACAGATTCTGCTTCACCCAGAGCATACCAAGATGCATATTTTAAGCAATATTTATTATTAATAGAAATATTTATTATCGCTTTATTCATCAGCCTTTTTACTATTTTAAAAAACTAATGGTTGTCATAAAAATATGCCTTATCCTTAATATAAAAAATTAGCTTCCAAATGAAATATTACAATCCTATATTTAAGTTCAAATTGAATGGGAATGAAAGCTAGATAAATGCCAACAACAAGGATGTATTGTTTTTAAATGAAAATGTGTAAAGGTGGCATTTTAGCTGAAAGGATATTAGCTTTTGGAATAGCATGAAAAATAAAGGTACATTATGCTAAATTTGTAACAGATTTTTCGTCACCCAGAGCGTACCACGAGAGTTTTTACACTTTCATTTTGCCAATACAATTTTAAATGAACAACCCCAAAAATGGTATATAGGGACTGTTTTGTATCTTCCATTCCTCTTAGAAACAAACAGAAGGACATTCTTGTCTACAGATTTAATAAGTCCATTCCCAGCATAGACAGGAAAACTTTCTCTTCAGCTTTTCCCATTGGTGATATTTTACTGAAGTCTGTGGCTGCAGAAAATGGTATTGAATCTAACCCTTCCTGCACGACAGTTCCACCACCTATCACATAACTACAAATTGAACAAATATAGATATTAAACCCTAAGCCTTTAAAAAAATAAGTTGTTTCATTTTTCAAATATTCCATTTAAAACGATAAAAATTAAAGATTTCTTTATATTAATTATGCATTTGTCGATTCCGCAGTTAAATTTTTTAAAATCCTTTAGAATCTTTTATTAATTTATTCCTTTGATTTTATATTTTAATATCGAGATTCAACTTAGAATTTCTTTTAATAATAATAATGCCTTCTGTCCTTTGTTCCTTGAAAAATGTAATTTTCTTTTATAATAATAATAGTTAAATATTTCTCTTGAATAATTTATTTTTCAAACAGTTTAAATATTCGAGATCCTAAAAGTTTCTTTAAATCGTATAAAATTCAAAGAATATGAATAGTAAACGTCCAAAAGTATTTTTCTGAAGAACTCGGATTGAATAATTTTCTAAAAATGCCATGAATTTTAGATTTAAATACAATTCAAATGTTTGTAGAAATAAAATAACATCCTTGCTCTGTTTTATAGAAGAAAGTTAAAATGTTGATGTAAGTAATTTTTTATAAACCTCTTTTTTGGAATACAAATTAGAAAACTACTGTTATTTAATATTGTATTGCTTCGATAATTTGAAATATTCCTTTTGTAACGTACAAAGGAAATAATATGTGTATTACTGATATCTCAGAGGTCATTTAATTTTTTTCTCTATTATAATAACTTTTACAATATTATACTATAATAATGTATTTGAATTTATCGATACATTTGATATAAAATTTTATATATATTGAAGATATCATAAATTGAATTGAAGAATACATTTTTATTAAAAAATAGTAACGTATTAATGAAGGAAAAGCTCTTTAAATGAGTGGTTAAAAATAATAGATTTTTTCGAATACAGTTGAGATAATTATAGAAATAAAATGATATTCTTGGTCTTTTTTATAGAAGGAAGTTAAAATATTGATGAAACTAGTTTTTATAAAACTCTTTGTAATGCAGATTAACAGAAATTCATAGCTATTTAATGTTGGACTATTTTTAATAATTTGAAATATTCCTTTTTGTAACTTACAAAAGAACCATTACGTGTATTAGAGATATCTCACAGGGATAAAATGGCTATAAATATATTTTGCATCTACTAAATAAACCTGATATTATTTTTAAGTTTTTTTTTCTATTATAATAGTTTTATAACATTAAGCTAAACTTAAAACTTAAATAGGTGATTAAAATAACAACTTATTATTATGGCTATTTCATGTTAACATGGCTTTTCATGTTATGTTTTTTTTCATAACATGGCTATTTCATGTTTTATTTTCATTTAAATCAAATAAATGACAATAAATACTATTAAAATCAATATAAATATAAAATATAATTTTTTTATAGAAAAATTCTTTTTTATTCCACTATCTTTATATGTTAATTATATAAACAGAATATATGTTACTATTAGAACATTATTTACAGATTAGTACTATCGAATTTCGATTACACTGTTCGAAATTATAGTTTGATTGCTATCTTATCTAGATTCTTGCCCTTAATTTATTAATTACATTTAAAACGACCACTTTTTTACTATTATTGTCCACATATTATAAAATATAGAAAAATTCTTTTGCTGATTCCACTATATTAGCCCTTATTATATTAATTACATTTAAAAATGATCACTTATTTCATTATTTTTGTCTACATATTATAACAAACACGTTCACTTGACTCAAATTAGACTAACTAATTGTCAAATATTATGATCCTTTCAAACATATCTAATCCTTAATTTTATTAGTAATATGCCAAAATATTTCTTACACAATTGTTTCTCGTGAAATGCATATTTGGTTTGTTACGCTGCTGTCATATTTTTCACGCTTTATGTTAATTAGACTGGGACCTACAGTTTATGTGGATTTCAAACTACGAACAAACGTCCATGACACTGCCAGAATTCGAACCTTGGGTACCAAATACCAGAGCACTGCCCCCTTGACCATCAGGCCACTTACAATGTATATTCCGGCATCTAATTTTTCCTCCATCGAATGTTGAGAAACTGGTTTTGAAAAATTCCATTCTTTCTCACACGAAATGTTACTTTTTATAGAAACATCTTACACAAACTAGAAGTTTCTGTAAAAAAAAAAATTCTTACTCATTTTCTACAATTTAATAATAATAGAAAAAAATTACAGCCAAGAGAAAAAAAAAGAAATATGAAAAATTGTTATTCGGTGTGAAAAATATGTTTTTTATTTAAAAAATCATTTGGAAAGATCTTTGCCTTGCAAATGACATGTTCCAGTAACTCCAGAAGCGAATCTTATTAGGAAGGCCCTCAACAAAGAGATGACATTTTTTTTTAAAATTAGGGTGGTCGACGCCAGAAAAATTCTTATCACTTACCTTTAAAGAGGCGGCTTTAACATAATGAAGCTCATTACTGATTTTTGTTTATAAACCACCTTAAATACTTTTTGTGAATTAAGTGTCTAATTAAGGCCAAAAAAAGTATTTTACCGACTGTTCTATTTCACATTTCGATAAACCTGTTAATTTATTTTTATTAAGAGTTTTTATTAAGAGATTTTTTTTTGTTTGTAAGCAATTTACTTTAATTATTTGTATCTTTTGATCATAGTAGTTGCTTGTTTCCAAATAAAATTATGCAATTGTTTCAAAACTACTGGATGTTTCACATCTAGGATTACAAATTTATAGAAGGCTTATGTGTAATGTCCTCTGATGTTTAAATGATTAAATGCCGAATCAATTAATTATTTATTTACAAATTTTAAGCTTTTAATGCTCTCAGCAGCCATTCATCAAAATAATTAATACAAAATAATGGACTTAAGCGGGAAGTATGATGAATTATAGCTCTTAAGCTCGAATTGTCCTCTGAAACATTTTCATGCTCTTGGTTCATCATGTTCCCTCAGAATGCTCCAGAAACCACAGAGAATCATTCCAGATGACGCCTTATAGTTCTAAAGTGTAGATTGACTTTTGAGATATCTAACATAATTTTTTCTGCGTTTGACATTCAAAACCTTTCCTCAGAATCCTCCAGACGTTGCAGAGCGACATTCCAGTATGATGCACTGTAACGTTTAAGCGACCTGTGCTTTGACACATCTAGTATAGTCTTTTTGATTATCGGAGTCCATCGCTTCGGCTCAGAATCCTCCAGACGTTGCTGAGAGACATTCTAGTATAATGTGTACCGTTTAAGCTGGGATTACCTTTTGACATCTCTAATACAATCTTTTCCATGTTTGGAGTCCATAACTAGGAAGTAAGGTCTCTAATAGCCGTTGGTATAAGTGTCCAAAGATGTATGTCCTAAGATGTTCAGTGCTCAGATGTTCAGATGCTTCAGTGGTTGTAGCGCAACATGTTGTGTTGTAGCTCTCAAGCTTGCGTCTCAAAGAGTTGTTGTAGACGCAATAGATGGTTATTTGATTTTTGATTTTCACAGGTAAAACATACCTTTATTTATGATCTTCACAATTCGGTACCCATGATTTTGTTTGTAGAAGTTTTGAAAGAACTCATGCTTTTATAATAGCCGACCAGTTCAGTTTGCTTAACACAAAATAATTCTTTCAATGTTTTAATTACAAAGCCTGCACTCGAACCCTCCAATACTATATTTTCTTTGTAATTGGCTTCATGAGTTGGATATTTTTTAATATGCTCATTAATGAGTATTCTGCTGTATCCCTGTTTAAGTGTCCACTCAATTTATTACATGGGGATTTCCTTTCCTCAATCTGCTGTATTCTGCTATAATCTGCTGTATAATCTGCTCAATTTGCTGTACATCATTAAAACACTTTTGTTTCATTTCAAAAGTGTTTTAATGATGTACAGCAAAAAGAAAATGCTCTCATAAACAATATTAATAGCTCATTAAATTTGAAAATATGAAAATCAAAATAATAGTGTATATTTTTTTGATGTTCTTCTATGGTGGATCTTTTTGCGCACTTAATATTTTCGAATTATTAATCCCAAGTAAACATAATATGTTCAATTGCCCTCCGCCCATCATATAAATAAATGATTGTTTGTCATCGAAAGATAACCTTTCAGTACATTTTAGTATATACGTAAAAGAAACTTATAAGACAGATTCTTCTGGAACGAAAGGAGGAGTGGAGGTGGAGGTGTCTCCAGTAGAGGTGCCTACAAATACATCACCCAGAATTCTGTTTGTCTTCTGAATATTATATCTGCACAGATGGGGATTCCGAAATCCTTTATATCGCTTGAAGAAACCATCTACTTTCTTGGTTAATTCAGCAGAATAATTGTAATTTACATTGTTACAATGTAAACATAGTTGTATATTAAATAAAATCAACTAAACGACAGTAATAAACAACCACTTTGTTGACCTCAAATTTAATAAACATAAAGTAAAAAGATTATTTAACATGTTATCTATATTTTCACGTTACGTTATCTTCTAGTACAGAGCAAACTGCCATTTAGCAAAATATTTATAAGAACGAAATAAGCCAGGGATTAAATTCCCCAAATTTAAGATCTACATCTAAGTGCAAAATTTCGTTTTTTTTGTTTTTTACTAATTGATAGCGTATAAACAGAAATTTGGAATTTTTATAGAGGGTGAGATAGATTAAAAAACAAAATTACTGGTTTTAGTTCATTTTAAGATTCACTATAGTCTTGTTAGGAGAATAATTTCTTCAGAATAAATTCTAGAAACTCCTTTTGTTTATTATATTATTTGCCCAAATTTGTCTTCATTAACTTTTTGTTAAATTGATAGTATACTGTGATGTAAAAAGCTTACTTTCTTAGAACAAATCGAATAAAAGGTTTTAGCTGTACAAATTTAGAACTACTGATTAAATAAACCTGAAACATTTACTCATTTTTACACGAGATCCTTCGTACAAAAATTTATCTGGTATTTTTCATTTGCAAATGATAAAAAATGTTTCATAAATGTAAAACTAAAAACTAAAAAATGTTATTTGTTGATTGTAAAAAGTCAGTAGACAATTAATTAAAACACTTTTTGAAAAATTACTTTTGTAATACATTATACACAGATACCAAGTATTATTGTCTAACATTGAAACAAACCAATTAAAAAAAAAAGGTTGAAAAGCAAGCCATTAATAAAATAATTCTTTACTTTTAAATTTTTTAGCATTTCTACTCATTTTGAAATTTTAAATGAAAAGGAAAAAATACTTTTTGGAAGAAATGCTTTATTTTATATAAAAACAAAAACATATTTAATTAGAAAGTGTGTACAGTATGTACATTCTGTGTACAGTATGGTTTTTTTTTTTTAATGTTTTGGCAAACATTGTAGACGAATGCCTTCAATTGGAGGATATCACCCGTATGGATTGGCCAGCATACTCACCGGACTTGAATCCAATAGAGCATGTGTGGAATATGCTTGGCCGACGAATTGCAACCCATTAACCTCCTCCCACCGGTCAACCGGAACTTCGGAGGGCATTGCTTGATAAGTGGTGTAATATTCCCCAAGAACAGATTGATAATTTGATACTCAGCATGCCTAGGCGTTGTAAGGCATGTATTACATCGTCCGGGAGACATACTCCATATTAACCATCATACTAACCATGTTATACTGTTTTTGTAAATAGGTTCTTTTGGAAATTTGCACCAGGGAGTAAAAATCGCAATTTTTATTAATTATGTCAAACATATAGCATCTTTTTTGCTCTTTACCTTTTGTTTAATAAATAGACTTTACAAATAAGTCAAATTTGTTTTGCTTCTGCCTCTTTCTTTTGCCTGAACTTCATTATCCTTAATTTTTGGAAATGAGTGTATATATTAAGTAAGCAAAAAAAACTAATATATATATATATATATATATTACTTATATAGCCGGGCTATACATACATATCCCTGGCACGGCTATAAAAGAAATGACACCTAGATAGTGATTTCTCGTTGTTGTGTTCCAATTTAGAATGTCAAAGCTGCCCTGGGTATTTCCAGATACATCTTTTCTGTCTGGAACCCTCTAGAACTGTCTTCATTCTCAACACCTATAGGTACTTTACAATGAAACACATATATGCTACACATATTACTGTAACAGCAAAACAAGTCCGGCAATCAAATACTTTTTATTTTATTTCTTAGCTGTAGAATGGGCATCGCCAGACATATTCTTTATGTCCTAAACACTATACATTCACTTTTAGGCATGCTTATTTTGTCCTTGAAGTTTCTAGACGTCTTCGTTGGTGATTGTGGTCAGAGATCACTCTGTGATATTCTAAGTTAAACTAGCTGGTACAACAGCAAACGTGCTTGATCTTGTAGATAATTGAGAGTAGACGATGTAGTAGGAGCCGGGAACTCAGACTAACTCATGGCATCACGATATTATAGTTATATAGGTCTTTAGAGCTAAATTATCCAGAATATACTGATGGAAACTCTACACCATTTTGTCTACATACTACATAGGCCAAAGGGAATCGATCTATAAGAAACACACGCACACACACTCATATATTTCATAGATCAATTTCCCTTGGTCTATGTAGTATATATACAAAATGGTGTAGCGTTTTCACCAGTATATTCTGGATAATTTAGCTCTAAAGACTTGTACTTTAACTATAATACCGTGTAATAAGAAATCTGATAAAAAATAGTAATTAAAAGATAACTAAAATAAGTTTAGTGAGAGTTATCTTTTTCAATCTTTTTTATAATACATAAACAGCAAATACAAGATAATTCTAGTAGTATTTGACTAGAAACTCTGTGTATATTCCACGATTCCACGATTTGTGTATTTCCACGATTAATAGAAAATATCAAAGTCTGCATTAAGTATCAGTGAAATAAAACTATTATCATACGTTGTTAATATTCCTTAGCTTTTCTTTATTCTGAAAGTTAATAGATTTTTTAAAGTAAAAAATACTCTCGTTAAGCTATTGTTAATAATTTAATGATTTGTTTATGGCCTTATTCTGAAGATGATAAAACAATCAGACAACGAACAAACACCATTATATACCCTAATAAGACTTAACTTCTGCAATCATTTATCTTTTAACCTTTAAGATATTTACGAGTTTTCCCAAGTCAAGAAAAATTGCTGCTTTTCTTTGTCCACAACAAAGTTTTCCTTGATGTCTGATTGTAATTGGATTGATGATTCACCAAAAAGGCTCGAACCGTTTCGCGTATAGTTCTAATGTGAATCTTATACTGATAATCAACACCAACATTTCGCTAAGTAGCTTTTCAGAAGTAGTCTGACTCTAATTTTCGATGGGACTCAACGCGTTAAGGGAAGCTTGACTCTTAGATGTAGGATGTGAATTCTTGATTACATGAGAAGATTTATGTTGTGCTAAGAGATTCATGGTTGTTTGAGAGGTAGATTGAAGGTTAATGGCTTCTATGAGTCCAATGGAGAGAAGAATGGGCATCAATAATCATCGCACAAGTGATTTGTTTTGCTGAAACGGATGAGGAAACAACTTTCTTTTTATATTTTGTGAGAATAAATGGATGGATAATCTGTTTTTTATTCATGTTCATTAATCTCGAAAAAATATCTTTCTTGGAAAATATGGCCATTTGTAGAACTTTTTTGAGAAATTCTTTAAAAGAATCTAAACAGAATTCACTTGATTTTTTATAAACTAGCACAACATGATTAATTATGTTGACAAAAGACTTGGGATACAGTTTATAGCAAGCACGAGCCTACATGAGATTTGGAGAGAAATCAGTTCCCACTTTGGCATGCATTACTGCTTTCAGAAAATTAATTTTTTAAATACATTTGTACCATTATATTTAATTTCTTGTCCTTGACGTCTCTAGTCACGGCTTCGTCGGTGATTGTGGTTAGTGACCGTTCTGTAAAATTCCAAGTTTGACCAGTAGACGACGCAGTAAGCTTAAGACACTCAGACCTTATTATATGTATATATATATATACACTGAAGTGACAAAAGTCATGGGATACCTCTTAATATCGTGTCGGCCCTCCTTTCGCCCGGCGAAGTGCAGCAACTCGACGTGGCATGGACTCAACAAGTCGTTGGAAGTCTTCTGCAGGAATATTGAGCCATGCTGTCTCGATAGACGTCCATAATTGTGAAAGCGTTGATGGTGCAGGATTTTGGGCACGAACCGACCTCTCGATGATGTCCCATAAATGCTCGATGGGATTCATGTCGGGCGATCTAGGTGGCCAGATCATTCGTTGGAATTGTCCAGAATGTTCTTCAAACCAATCGCGAACAGTTGTGGCCCGGTGACATGGCGCATTGTCATCCATAAAAATCCCATCGTTTTTCGGGTACATGAAGTCCATGAATGACTGCAAGTGATCTCCAAGTAGCTGAACATAAGCATTTCCAGTCAATGTTCGGTCCAGTCGCACCAGAGGACCAAGTCCATGCCATGAAAAAACAGCCCACACCATTACGGAGCCACCACCAGCTTGAACAGTGCCTTGTTGACAGTTTGGGTCCATGGCTTCGTGGGGTCTGCGCCACACTCGAACCCTACCATCAGCTCTTACCAACTGAAATCGTGACTCATCGGACCAGGCCACGGTTTTCCATTCATCTAGGGACCAACCGATATGCTCACGTGTCCACGAGAGTCGCTGCAAGCGATGTCATTCTGTCAGTAAAGGCACTCGAGTCGGTCTGCTGGAATAGCCCAAGAAAGCCAAATTTCTCCGCACAGTACTAACAGACAAGTCCCTTGTACGTCCCACATTGATTTCTGCGGTTATTTGACGCAGTGTTGCTTGTCTGTTAGAATTTACGACTCTTTGCAGACGTCGCCGGTCTCGGTCGTTAAGTGCAGGCGGTCGACCACTGCGCTGTCCATGGTGGGATGTTATGCCTGAAATGTCATACTCTCGGCACACTTGACACAGTGGATCTGGAAATGTTGAATTCCCAAACGATTTCCGAAATGGCATGAACCATGCGTCTAGCTCCAACTAACATTCCGCGTTCAAAGTCTGTTAATTCCCGTCGTGCGGTCATCATCAAGCCAAAACTTCTTCACAAGAATAACTTGAACAGAAATGAAAGCTCTACGAAAGCACTGCGCATTTATACCTGTTCTACGCGACGCTACTGCCATCTCAAAATTTGCATATTGCTATCCCATGACTTTTGTCACTTCAGTGTATATATATATTGAATAAGAAAAACTGTTTATTCACAACATCATTGGAAAGTGTTTCTATGATTAATATTTGCAATAAATTATCGCAATTGCGACCACCCACACTAGAAACGCTGGTGACACAAATGAGAATTTGGCGAACAGCGTTCCAATGATGCCATGCATTTCGCGCACACTTGCAGACTCGATGGATAGTCGAACATCGAGTTCGTCAATTGAAACAGGATTCGCTGAAATGAAATCTCAGTTGCAAACGCAGAGTAAGAATTACGTGGAGTGCACATTGGAGTTGATAACCAGCTGACTTGAACTTGTCACGTGACGGGTGTTAGAACTGACATAGAAATGATGCCGTTAGTCTGCGTATACTCGCAGGACGGCCAAATAATTTAACATTAATAAAAGACAATTAAAATAAATACGAAAATTAATACTGAAACAAACAACTAATTTTTTTAATGAATACTAATATAATGATTACACTTAAATTTAGGATTTTTACAGAATTTTAAATTGGCACTTAAAACAGAATTAATAAAAAAATGTTTATAGAGAAATAATCATAATTTTACGCATACCTCAAGTGAAATTTTCCTATCTGTGTGTAGGCAAGGCAAATTAACAGTTGATTTAAAAACTATCAAAAACGTGGTCGCAGCAAATGCGTAGATGGATATAGATTATCCATCCATTTAATGTCATGTTTGTTGTCATGCAAAAAATTAGTGAACCAGGCCCACGTCCTGTTCCAGACATTCTCTCCCTTCTCTCAACGGGGTCCACCTTTCTTCCCGCAAAACTCAAGGGGTCTTCTTTCACCCCCTACCAAACTGACCGGTTTTCTTTTTGGACCTCATCGTGGGTACGGGAGGTGACGTCATCTGCCACTCCTGGATTCATCCAAAAAAAAAAAAAAAGGAAATATACGCTGCCCACACACAACAGGATAAATACAAGTTACAACAACGGGTATGAGTTGGTAAAGTGTGTCTAGTTGTTGCGAGAAATTCATTTGAAAGTGCTTTCATTCGTCAACGCGTCACTTTCGACCCTTCGTTCTTATACAAAAAATGTGTCTTTTTAGTAATCTGTACCACCTCTCAGAGTTTATCCCATGACTGTTCAATCACCCTGTATATTCTATGTGCATATATATTTTATTATAAATATTATTGATATTATTTTTTATATGTATTCCATTTTAAAAAATAGTTTTTATTCATATTTTAATGTTAAGCAGCAGAATTTCTTGATCTGTAAAGCTAATATACTAGAATGTTTTACAGAAAAAGGAGAAATTCTATGAAATCCAATTTTTTGAATATGATATATATATTTATATATATATATATATATATATATAAAGGCTAATCAATTGTATTGAATTTCTCACTAATTAAAAAACAAATAAAATGTTTAAAGATCAACATACATTTCACTATACAATAAGCATATAAGTTATATAAGTTATATTCACATCCGGGTTGCCAACCAGAGGACTTGAAACTCTCCACGTGACAGGTATGAGTTGGGGCACTGTAGTTGTTGTATGAAATTATGTATGTGTAGTAATTGTATAGCATAAACGTATGTATATAGTATACAATTACTATACATACATAATTACATACACTTAATTATTGCTTGAAAAATTATTTATAATAATGTATACTATGCATAGTAATTCTTGAAAAAAATATTTATAATTGAAAAATTTTATTTTTATTTCAAAAGATAATATGCTGAAGAATTAATTGGAGTAATTCAATTATTTTTTAAATTATACTATTATATTGAATGCATTTTGTAATGGACAGTTCATGTCATACAAATCTACGTTTCATGCTCCTAAATATTTAAATTAACCTGACTGAATATTGCAACAAAATAAATATTTGTATATTAAAATGAGTTATTTCAATCGAATGAAAAACAGTAATTTTTAAATAATTCTTTTTTTCTTATTATACATTTAGGAAAAAGTATCATTATATGTTTTATTATGCATTTAGGGAAAAATATTTTCTAAAAGTTTCTAAAAGCATTTATTTCCAAAGTTTAAAATCATCTAATTGACTGATTAAACAAGCAAGCAATAATTAAGTACACAAAATCAATATTTTGAACTTTAATTTCCTAAAAGCACAGTGTACAGAGAAAAATGTTTCATTCTCTAAAGCATATTTTTGAAATACACTTAATATTTAGAATTTATAATTAAACTGTTTGAAATGAATGAAATTATAAATACAAGTAAGTATTCAAAGTGAAGTAAAGTTATTGCATATTTCCATTTAATTGTTTGTCATGAAAAAATATTCGTTATGAATATTTTTTTAATTACAAAACATTATAGTTAATTATATTTATGTTTATAAATCATGAATAAATCTAAAAATATACTACTTTGAATTTATAAATTTTACTCTTTTAAAAAAATTTAAGAAACGTGATACTTTTTTCCAACGAATTTGATGATTTTTAAAATGAAATAATTGTTTTTTCGTCTCTTGCGTTATTTTTAGTAATACGTTATTATTATTATTATACATTATTTTCTCATAATTATTTACAGTAAATAATAAATATATTATTTTTTTCGTAATTATTTACAGTAAATATTTACAGTTATTACTGTTATTTTTAGTAATACCTTATTATTATTGTTATTATTATATATTACTTTTTCGTAATTATTTACAGTAAATTGATATGTCTTTTTACTTCACTTACATCACAGTTTTTTTTTATTCTTTATTATATGTTTGATAATATTAGAAGGAAAAAGGATTCACTAAGAATACCAGAACAAAATATGACAATTTCTTAAGAAATTGGTCACAAAATGTAATATATTTTTTCTAGTATTTAATAAAAATATCGCCTTGATAAAAAACAATAGAACTACATTGGTTTAGTTCAGTAGTGTAATTCATTTAACTTTTTTGTATCATCTATCCAAAGTTTCGACCTAAATTATTGCTATTCATGTCTAAAAGGCTTACAATTTTATTAGAAGTACATTTTTCTAATAAATGATGACTATTAAAACCAGTGAAGTAACTTTATAATTAACGAAAATATATAACTAACATATTTTTAAAATTATGCTATTACATTGAACTGATTTTGTAAGGGACAGTTCATGTCATGCAAATCTACATTTCATATTCCTAAATATTTAAATTAACCTAACTGAAGAACTGCAACAAAATAAATGTATGTATATTAAAATGAGTTACTTCAATAGAATAAAAAGCAGTAATTACAAATCATTCATTTTTTCTTATTGTACATTTACAATAAAAGTATCATTATGTGTTTTATTATGCATTTAGGGAAAAATATTTTCTAAAAGTTTCTAAAAAACATTTATTTCCAAAGTTTAAAAAGCGATTAATTGTCCCATTAAACTAGTAAACAATAATTAAGTGCAAAAAATCAATATATTGAATTTTAATTTCCTAAATGCACAGTTTACAGATAATTTTTTTTTTTTTTTTTTTCTAAAGCATATTTTGAAATACACTTAATATTTAGACTTGATAATTAAACTGTTTGAATTGAATGAAATTATAGATACAAAAGTGCGGTAAACTACTGTGCCCAAAAAGTAAGACCAGTTATTTTTTTCTTCAAAAATTCTTTATTTATTCTTCTAAATTTATTTCATCGTCTTCAAAGTAATCCCCTCCGGACACAATGAACTTATGCCAAGGTTTAGGTTAAGATTTTTCTTAGGTTTTTTCCAATCCTCAATGCATTGTAAAAAATCATTGGCAGAGATGGCCTTCAAAGCGCGAGGCGATTCACTTTAAATCTCTTCAATCGACACAAATCGTTGTCTCCAGAATGAACTTATGAGTTTAGGGAATAGCCAGAAGTCGCACGGTGTGAAGTCGGTGGTTGTGAAACGATATGGGTTTCATTTTTGGCGAAATATTCCCGAAGAATCAATGCAGTGTGATCTGGCGCATTCAGTGTTTACCAATCGAGATTTGACGCGTTTGAGGCCCAAAATGGAATTAACCGATCCTTTTGAAATTTCAACATCAGCAACAAGGTCTCTAATTGTAAATCGATGGTTTGCAAACACCAAATCTTTAATTTTTGGACGTTAGCTGCGTCGGTTGAGGTTGAGGGTCGACCAGAGAGTTCTTCGTCTTCAACGCGTTCTCTGCCTTATTTGACTTGTTCATGCCACTTCTAAACATTTCTTTCTGATATATTAATGCTCCCCAAATGCCTCCTGCAACATTGAAATTGAAAAGTCACAAATTGAAATTCCTTCAGCCCGGGGAATTTTAAATTGAAAATTTGTCTTACTTTTTGGACACAGTAGTATATTTTCATTTAATTGTCATGAAAATATAATCTTTATGAATATTTTGTATTGCAAAACATTAACCTTATTTCTACTTAGGGTATAAATCATGAAAAAAAAACATATCAAAATATTACTTCGGAATCTTTTACTCGGTGAAAAAATTTATAAAGAGTAAACGTTTTCCAATGAATAAAAAAGATTTTAGAATGAAATTACTATTTTTTTTTTTCATTCGTTGAACATAATTATTTAGAGCAAATTGATTTTTTACTTCATCTGCATCACCATTTTTTTTATTATTCTTAAAATACGTTTTTGAATATCTATTTGATTAATTGGTTTGAAAATAGATTCGGAGACAGCTGAGAACTTAGACAATAAATAATGAACAAAACATGAATGAATAATGCATAATGAATAAAACATGAATGCATAATGAATAAAACATGAATGCAAATGAATAAAACATGAATGCATAATGAGTGAAATATGAATGAATAATGAATAATGAATGAAGTATGAATGAAGTATGAATAAAGCATGAATCAATAAGGAATAATGATGAATGAATAATGAGTGAAACATGAGTGAATAATGAATGAAACATGAATGAATAATTAATAACAACATGACAATTTCGTAAATTGGCAGACAAATATCTTTTCTAAGAATTTCATAAAATTATGTAGCTAATATAAAACATTGCTACAATTCAATAGTGAAATTCAATAATTTTTTTTTTGTGCAATATATTTAAATTTTCAAAAACAATATTGTCGTCAATATTTATAGCGTTTATTATTTTATTAGAATACATTTCTTCTGATACATGGATAATATTATTATTAATTTACAACAATAATTTTACATAAAGTGTAATGATTTTCTTTGCTTTACAATATTTGTACAAAACATTTATTTCCAATTCAAATATTTGTAATCCAAATATCACATTTTTTCCGATATTCTCGCAGATTGTATTCCTTTTTTATTTTCTAAGCATCTTACACTAAGTTTTACTTTTGTTGCACCACATAAGTTTTCTCAGTAAATAAATACAGTTCCTACGTTTTATCTAATTGGACATAAATCAGATTTTTACTGTCATATCAATAAGGTTTGCAAATAGTGCAGAATTTATGCACAACAAGTGGTGCAAAAGATTTAAACAAGTGAACAATAACTAGATATAACCAGTAGATTTCAAAAATAAAAAGACTATACAGAATTAAGATTATTTTAAGTATTTTTCACATATTATGTTACACTTTCAACATTAAAAATACAATAATAATGAATACAATAATAATTTCATAATTTATTGGGATTTAGAGTAATAAAAACAAGTTAAATTTAAATTCTGAATTTTAAATGCATTTTAAATTATGCATTCTAAAAAATAGCGAGTCCAATTATTCGATCAGATTACAATTAGGATTAAATTACCATATTAGATTACCAGATTATCTCATTTAATAACGTTTGTAATTACAAAAATCTACGTAACTATTGTTTAAAAATAATTACTACTATACTGTTAATTTCTAGCAAACAGTCAAATGAAAAGTTACTTTTAATTTCATAATTTATTTGGTCAATGATTTTTCAAGACTTTCCAAATAATTCCATAATGTATTTGGATTTCAATAAAAAAAAAACTAGTTAAATACAAATTATTAACAATGTGACATTACTATACTAGAAAGCAAAATAGAAATGCATATTTTCATAGTGAATTAATAGTTATATTTAAGTTAAAAGGTTAATTAGCATAAATGCGTTTTCTACAGTTGAGTGACTAAAATTGAGTATGTGAGAACTGCCCCAATGGCTACCATAATTAATGATCTATTAAAATCAAAATAACCCCAAGCTGAAATTGCTATTTTAAGTTTCAAGCTGTTTAGAAGATTAAGTTGCCTGTTTTTTAAATTTTCAGGACATTTTAACACATTTAAAGCAATAGATTTCTTAAAAACGGCGTCTTGTTCGTGAACTTCCCCTGCAATCACTATAAAAAATGTCCAGTTGAAAATGTACGTAATGGAATATAGTAGAAGAAAGACATGGGAATGTGGGGACGTGGTCCATCCAGTTTCAAGTCCCATAAAATAAGAGATGCCAGTAAAAGCCTGTAAGCAGCCATCAGCAGTGACCAAGAAAAAAGATGTCCAAATTCGTTTTCCACCGCATCTGCCAACATCAAAACATGCATATAGATCTGATAAATTTTTCAATATGTTCTGTACCTTGACATAGAGATTTTGTGCATCCCGATATGGCTTCACGAAAATTATGGAAAAAAAGTAGCAGCTAAGACCCGTAAACAAATTCATCAGGGCATTCGTGAGAAAACAAGCACAAAAATAGTGGATTGTAAATATGGCTTTCAAAATACCAATTTCATTCATCCAGTGAGTTATTGCATTCCCAAAGTGGACAGCAGCAATCTTCACCAATGTTTCACCTTCCACATCTTTTATTAGAATTACGCTAATAATTGGATTGGTAAATGAGCTGACAATCAAGGCATCGATCCAGAATTGAACTTTAAATAAGAAGAAACCTTTTTTTTTACTTGGATTAATAGAGGCAATCTGGTCAACAACTTCCGTATTACTTTTCGCTTCATAAACATGAAATGCCATAAGTACAAATTTATTACCAATGTCAGAATATATGATACTGTAGATTTCAAAAAGGTTTTCGTTGCTATTATGCCGTGCACAAAATTGGTTACAAGTAATATCGTTTCACAATGCAGAGAAATTACGCACAAAATAGCCAAAGTCATGAAAATTAAGTTTTATTTTATGATTTCTAAGAAAAATGCCGAACAGTTCTGAAAACAGAAATAAAACAGAAAATGTATATCTTGGTTGGAAACACTGTCTGCATTTTATGGGTTAACGACAAGATCACCTAGATTTTGAACACTATTAACTATTTTAAAAAGTAAAGTGTTGAGTAAGAATTGTTACACAAGCTGAGTTTAATGTTCCTTTCAGAAAAAAAAAATCTACCTTCTGCGGCTTTAAATAATGGGAATTTAACAGTATATGCTACTTTTTTTAACAGAATATAATAATTAGGAGAACTGCAATTATGAACATA
Organism: Caerostris extrusa; assembly: GCA_021605095.1. NCBI lineage: Eukaryota > Metazoa > Arthropoda > Arachnida > Araneae > Araneidae > Caerostris > Caerostris extrusa. Next base: position 25,499 of record BPLR01010079.1, read on the forward strand.
AAAAGCATTAAAAAAAATTAACTTCGCTATTATCAATATTGATAATTGACAGTTTAAATTATACAACTCGATTTTTTTTTTCACGCAATTAAGTATTTAAATGATCAAATCTGAAATACTTCAACGAAGATTTTTTTTATGTTCAGATGTAAAGCTGCTGTTTCAATAGTACGAATTATTGTGAAAAATAGTATTTAGTTTTAGTTTTTCTACAATTAGGGACATAATTTTGTTAAAACACGTTTTTTACCTTAATAAAATGAGTTAAAGTGTCCTTTTAATCTAGTGTACACTAATTAACTAGATGAAATGAGGATTTTGAATTGCATTTTTTAACTTCCTAAATGTAATCTGGTCAAATAATAAGTAGCTATTTTTTTAAAGCATGTTTTAAAATGCACTTAGTATTAAAAATTTGTATTTAACTTGTTTTTATTACATGAGAAATCCAAATACATTATGAAATTATTTGAAATTCTTGAAAAAATCCTTGACCAAATAAATTATGAAATTAAAAGTAACTTTTCGTTTGACTGTTGGCTAAGAAATTTACAATAGTAATTATTTTTTAAACAATAGTTACGTAGATTTTTGTAATTACAAACGTAATCTGGTCGGAATAATTCGACTCTCTATTTTTAGAATGCATAATTTAAAATGTATTTAATATTCAAATTTATATTTAACGTGTTTTTATTACTCGAAATCAAATAAATTATGAAATTATTTGGAAATCAGGAAAAATCCTTGTCAAATAAATTGAAATTATAAACAACTTTTCGTTTGATTGTTTGTCACGAAATATATAATTAGTATATTAGTAATTATTTTTAAAGATACTTAGGTAAATTTGTTTTAATTACAAAAATTCTTAAATAAGGGATTACCTTTCAACCATAAATGCTTTAGTTTATAATGAAAATTTAAAGAAATTACTCCATCAAAATTAAAATTTTAAGGATTGATAATAATTTAAATTTTTAATGATAATAATCTCTTTTTTCCTTCTGTGCAGTTCAATTGTACAATAAATGGATCGTTTTTAACATCACACTTATCAAATTAATTTTTTTTCTTTAATAGTAAGTTTTTGGTATCCTTCTGAATTCTTTTATAAAAATATATTATATTTCGAGGCCAAAATATCTTATACAAGCAGTTTTTCTTAGAAATTCTTAGATGTTGTGTTTTTAAGGAGACTTTACCAATAGAAGCGAATTTATAACAGGTGATATTTTATTGTTATTTTGTGTCACTTGAAAAAGAATACATTTGTTTGAAAATAAAAAAATTCTTTTTAAAAGGTCTTAGCTTCAAAGAAAATTTCAGAAAGCAATAAAAGAAAATCTTTTTACGCTTTTCATAGAATTCTTTATTAATTTCTTGCTACATTTTGGCGCCAAAAAGTCTTAGACCAAGGCATTTTTTTCTTAAATTCTAAGATGTTGTGTTTTAAAGTAACCTTTACAATAAAGCGTGTTTATAACCAATGACATTTTGTACTTAATTTCTGCTGCTTGTAAAGAATACATTCTTTTAAAAAATAGTATTATTTCTTTTGTGCTACACATCTTTTTTTATCTGATGCGTAAAAAAAGAAAAATACTAAGAATTATTAAATTTCAAGCCACTAAAATTTCCTCAATTTAAAAAAATTGATGTTATGGAAAAAATATGGATATATTTATAAATTTTCAATTTTGATGGAATTGTTTTTCGGTTTATTTGCTATATGACACGCAAATGCTGGGCCAGTTACTCCTAAAGCCCCACCGGATGGCAATGTCTTCCGATAAGCACCAATCGGTATGCTGTTCGTGGCATACATAAATAAAACTCATTGATGTTCAACAAAAAAATGCGTTAAAACAAAACAGGTTTGCATAATAATACTGTGTTCAAAACGTAAGACCACTAATTTAAAAATTTTCGGCTGCATGGAATTTCAATTTTTTTTTTCTTCTTTAGGTTGCTGGCACTGTTCTTGATATCTGTGAAATTTGACATCAATATTCATTAATGTTGATTGACTTAGCTTTGTGAGACGCTAAAAACTGATTCCGGCGATTTTTAAATGTCTGAATTAGTGAGCAAAGAACTTGCATTCAATTTCGTTTGCGGAAACGTATAGATTGCAAGAAGGCATTCGGTGAGCATTCCGATATTGAAAGAAATGTTTAGAAGTTGTATAAACAGTTCAAAGAACGCAAAGAATGCGTTGAAGACGAAGGCTCTGGTCTACCATCAACTCAACTGACGAAGCTCACGCCCAAAAAATTAAAGATTTGTGCTTGCAAACCGTCGATTTCAATTAAAGACCTTGCTGATGGTGCTGGAATTTAAAAAGGATCAGTCAATTCCATTTTGGGCCTGAAACGCGTCAAATCTCGTTTGGTTGCAAAAACCACTGAAGCGCCAGCTCACACTGCATTGATTCTCCGTGACGTTTTTGCCGAAATTGAAACCCATATCTCTTCACAACCACCGTATTCACACCGTGCGACTTCTGGCTATTCTCTAAACTCAAAAGATCATTCCGAGGACACTGTTTTGAGTCGATTGAAGAGATTTAAAGTGATTCGCCTCGCGGTTTGAAGGCCATCCCTGCCGATGACTTTTTAGCACGTATTGAGAATGGGAAAAAAACGTTAGTATAACTGCATTGTGTCAGGAGGGGATTATTTTGAAGGCGAGGAAATAAATTTTTTAAGAATAAATAAAGCGTTTTTTAAAAAAAATAATTGGTCTTACTTTTTTGAGCACAATAGTATAATGTATTATTTAGCAACACGGGCACTAATGCAAATACTAATTTTTTACTGTAATTTTGAATTTGGATAGGGCTTTGATAATAGCTATGTGTGTTATCTGCATCTTCGTTTGGATTTGATAAACAAATATTGTTTCTTTTATTTCCTAAACTTTTTATCTTCTTACTTGTTTAATGGTTAATCAATTAATATCTTTAACAAACTTTATAATGTTTTATTCTAAATTGAAATAAAATGTTTTGAATTCTTTTCATTAATTTTTGATAATTAAACAAATAATCCAGTCCGAATTGTGGCCCAGTCCGTTCAGAAGGTTCAAGTATGAATCGACTGTTGAGTTCATTTAAATTTTCACTTTCAAAGCTCAGAACAGTCTCTATAAGCGTAGGTGTCACAATGGCATATAAATTCTTACAGGCTTGCATAATTTAATTTATTATTTAACAGAGTGAGCTAAAGCAAATATTACTTTTTAGTTTGGAATTTAAATAGGTTTTCGGCAATAACTATCGTAGAAAAAAACAGTACGTAGATTAGGTTCCCTTCTAAACAAACATATTATTGACTGTCATCTAGAGTTTGCAATAAAACAGAAAAATTTGAATAAAATATATTTATATTATTTAATTTTTTACTCTTTTTATTAATGTAATGCTGGATCATTCTCCTTGTTTATTACAATGAAAATATTACAATAATAATGTTTCTTTTTACTATGAAAATCTTTAAACGAAAAGCAATATTTTAAAATTAAATAAACATATAATGAGGCGAGTTTGTGCATCATTTAAATTTAAATGGCAGGTGCGTTTAATGTCTTTCTTCCAAAATATCACAGTTTAGCTTATAACGTATGTATCGTAAAAAAACAGAAATAAAAAAAAAATCTTTGCAAGTGAACATTTTCGAGCGATGATTCATTAACCATTCGTCGTGGATTAATGAACAATGATGCATCGATCTATATTTTCAACTCTACATGGTATCTACATCTTTCCATTTGGAAACCACCCTCCAAAAACACTCTATATCACGGTTTCAGTCATGAAACATTGCCGTCGTTCATTCATGGACGGATTTAAAAGTTGTCAAAATTTTCATCAGGGGCCAAAAAACATCAATCAATGGTGTCTGCGGTTAAGATATTAGAAGATCTTCTACGGCTATAACATTAGAGTAAAGGGGTCCTTAAGCCTGTAATGTAATGAGCATACAAAGGTTTTCATCACATTCAGATGTGAAAATTAAGTAGAATCATTTAAGTAGGATTCCGCATGATTTGACAATCGTTCAAAAACAGGTTATTGACAATTGGTGCAAAAGAAAGGCTTCAAAAATGCAATCGGTAGTGAGTCAAAAAAATGTGCAACATCGCTTACTGTGTGCCCAAAAAGTAAGACCAATTTAAAAAAAAACTCTTTGTTTATTCTTCAAAATTTATTTCATCGCCTTCAAGGTAATCCTCAAAGACACAATGCACTTATGTCAATTTGTTTGCCAATCCCCTCAATGCATGCTAAAAAGTCCTCGGTAGGGATAGTCTTCAAAGTGTGAGGCGATTAACGTTGAATCTCTCTTCAATCGACTCAAAACGGTGTCCCCGGAGTGCTATATTGAGTTTGGGGAATAGCCAGAAGTCCCTCACGGTGAATACAGTGGTTTGTGGAACGATATGGGTTTCATTTTTGGCGAAAAGTCACATAGAATCAATGCAGCGTGAACTTGGTGCATTCAGTGATTTTCGGTACCAATTACGATTTGACGCTTTTGAGGACCAAAATGGAATTGACCGATCCTTTTGAAATTCCCACCACATCCTCAGCTCATTTCAATTGTTAATCGACTGTTTGCAAGTAACAAATTTTCAACTTTTTGGACGTGAGCTTCGTCGGTTGAGGTTGATGGTCGACCAGAGAGTTCTTCTTTTCTTTGAACTGTGTATACCACTTGTAAATATTTCTTTCCAATATAGGACTGCTCACCGAATGCCTTCTGCAACGTTTTATACGATTTCACAAACAAAATTTAATGCAAGATCTTTGCGCAATTAATTCAGGCATTTCAAAAATCCCCGGAATCAATTTTAGCGTCTCACAAAGCCAAGTCAACTCAAACGCTAAGGTATATTTTGATGCAAGAAATTTCCCACAGATGTCAAGGACAGTGCCAGCAACCTAAAAAAGAAAAAAAATGTAAATTTCATAAGTCTCGGGAATTTTAAATTGAAAATTGTTCTTATTTATTGAACACAGCAGGTGTCTCATCTTGGACTATATGCGTATTTGATAATTGATTTTTTATACTACTTTTTAACTGTAATTCTGAATTTGATCTTGATTATGGTAACAAATTTCGTAGGAAAAACAATATGTAGATGTGGATCCTACCCTAGCTAGCACATTATTGGGAGGAAGAATCGCATTTTCTTGTCTGCAATGAAACAGTAAGCGTTTAAAAATATTTTTATAGTATTTAAGTTTTCATTTTTTATTAAATATGAAGTGAGGTCCCTATTCCTTGTTTTTAATCTTCTATTAAATTCTTAAAAAATGAGTAATAACATTTCTAAATTAAATATACATATAATGTGATGGCTTGGTGTATCCTTTAATTTAAACCGTTGCAATGTTATCACTTTAACTTTCAAAATATTCGGTTAGCTTCCAATGCCTGTGTTAAAAAGAATTAACTCATAAGCATTCTCACGCGATAATTCATCCAACTCATTTCAATTTAGATAGTACTACTATCTAAAAGCACTGTATATGCTTATGGTACAGGAGAATTTAAAAGTGGCCATTGTTCTCTCATGAGCCGAGCCAATATGAAGAAGGCTTTTCAAAATCAGTTGCTGTGCCAGAAATTGTCAATGCTGTGCTAACTAAAAGGTAAGATCTTCATATCTGTGACATAGATTTGATGAGTTTTTAATCATAGAAATTTATGAGCATATTTTTTACAATGACATTTTGATGTTAAAGAGATTTGTTTCGCGTTGGATTCCATATTATTACAATCGCTCACTTTCAAGCTCGTATAGACTGGTGCAAAAGAAAATCTTCAAAAAATACAATTTGTGGTGCATCAAGCCAGTACAGCATCTACAAAAATATGGAAGTTTGGATCTATGTGCATGAATCTAAAATAAAAGAACAATCGACTTCAAAGAAGACTAAACAGAAGACAATCGACGACTGTATTTTTTGTTCATTCATCTCCTGCTGCCGACATTGAAGAAACTCTACAAGAATTGTCATCAGTTATTACAGCATTGAACGGTGAAACCTTTTTAATAGAAGCCGTTTAAATCGGCCAAATGATTTAAGATGGGGCTACCACAATGAAAGAAAACAGATGAAACAGGCAAATTGACTTTTAAGCACAATTACCGGACTGCACAGCTTCTTCTTAATAACAGAAACGTGTAGCCTATGTTCTATTATAACAACAAAGCCGGATGGCCCGATCTCACAATTGTTTCTGATCCAGATGTTTCTAAAAATGTGAATGGGATGTACTTGAATAGGAGACTAAGACTGTGAGAACCAACATTTTGCTGAATGCAAAAATATTACATCTACGTTTTAAAACAGCCTATGGTAAAAATCACAAATATGTTAAACACAGCCCTCCCAATGTTCCTGAAATCATCAAACAAATTTTGCACTCTAGCAACAAAGCAAGAACTAGAAATAGTGACTGAGGAGGAAATTTTTACAAAGAGAATCTTTAACTTCGGACTGTGTTTTTATCGCATTAAAAAATGTTTCTGCTGCACCTAAATTTACTTTGTAGAAAAATAGAACTAGTAGTAAATAAAAAAGAATTAAAGAACTCAGAAGAAGTGAAAAAGTGAAGGCGAGAACAGAAGCAAACATCAGGTTATTTATTTTAAGCAAAGTGCTCTTTACAAGCAATTAATTCTTAAAAATCAAAAATTCTTCTGTGCACAAAAATTCTTCTCCTTATTTATGAAACTAACATTCAAAAGCACTTGCAGAGACAAAATTCCACCATCAATGTTGTTTAAAGAAACTGGTAATCCCTTTCAAAGAAACGTTAAAGATATAGCTTCAATAAAACTTCTTTTCACAAGCAGAAATAAATAAAAATAAAATGCTTAAAAAAAACAATTTATTATTCTAAACTGAAACTGTTAATTCGAGGGTGCCAGAAGTAAAAGCTTCCGATTACGATGGTGTTGACTATACAAATTGTCTACAAATATTTTCCATCAGAACTTCTAAATCTCTTCACTAAATGTCTTTCTCTCCACCCTTTTCTCTAAAATCTAATTTAAGATTCTTTGTACTATTTCACAAGAATGGAAAAAATCTTTTCCAGTCTTAATTCCTTTCCACCACATTTCTCTACTTTTTTCTACACTATGAATAATTTTCTAAAAACTCATACTTCAAGGCTAAACTGCAGACTTTTTCAAACTAACAAACTTCCTCCATCACAATAGGATTTAGAAAAAGGAAAATAAGGACTCTATAAACAATTCTCAGTCTGAATGCAAAGTATACTATTCTTATCACAGCAGATATTAAAGGAGCCTTCGACAACGTTAAATATAGTTAAATATACATAAATTAAAAACTGATTATCTAATAACTGAAAACATTAATAAGACAGAAATTCTACTTGATGTTCTAACAATATAAAAAAGCAATTCAGACCAGTGAAAGATCCCTTTTTACAAACAATCTCTCAGGGCTGTCTACAGGGATCTTACAGTAGGCCAGAATTTAGCAACTATTGATAAAAAAATATTTCACTTAAAGTTTCCAATACACGTGATTAAATTCAAATGAAAGTTCAGTGTTTATTGTAAATAAAAGTTTTGAAATGAAAGTGTCTCGTGATTCAGTAGGATATTAATACTATGTTTAAACTAGTAATTTATACTCTTACTTATTTTCTGCCCTGTCATTTCTGGACATCATGGAACTTTATCAGAATAAAAATCAAATGATCATTCATTCTCTGAGGGCGTCAGAAGGTTTAAGATATTTTCTAAAGTACGCACATAAATAAGAAAATCTGGACTGATAAATAATAAATAAGACTGGTGTTTTTAACTGATTTCCTTTTTTTCTATGGGGAAAAATTGTGAAAACAATTCAAACAAATATTGTCTGTGATGTTGGCTTCGGAGATTTTTAAGTTCCACAACATGGGGGTTTGAATTGAAAGCAATTCATGTGGAGTTAGACAAATATGCCATTTATTTCATCATCCATCACTTAACTTATGCGCTATTTATCTTCATGGAATCCTGTTATCTTCTTACGTGATGTGTGTAGATAACATGCATTTTCTTGTAGATCTTTATGCGTGTAGGAAAGTATGTTGCTATACTTATTTTTAAAAAAAAAAAAAATCGTTGCACCCGTAGCAATTTTGCTAATACATTATATATATGTATATTTAAAAATTGTTTCTTGTAAGAAATAAATTATATTTTATCGATGAAAGATGATACAATAAGCAATGACAATTTTTCAATAAGAGTAAATAATAAAAAAAATGTTGGTATTTTCAAGAAAGAATATTGAAGTATAATATATAATTGGCTTTTTTCTAGATTTCATCGAAACGATTTTTTTAAATTTTATTGTATACGAAAAATAGTGAATGCGAATGATTTCTCGGAAATGCAAATAGGGTTTGACCAAAAATATTATAAATAATGCAAAAAAAAAAAAATAATAATAATAATAATTTCAATTTTATCATTTACTATGGAATTAACAAATTATTTTCAAATCTATAGTTAAACTTTAACAGAAACATTTAAGAAATCACAAAGATAACTTGCATAAATATCATTAGAAATTTTAATCATCAATTAATTTAATATTAGCATAAGCCGAAACTTTACAGACGTCTAAACTGTAATCTGTCACTTGCAAAACATTTCGTAGTGTTCCAGGTGTTTTTAAAGTAATTCATACAGATACACTGAAATTGTAATTAACTCTCCGATGACGCACAATTTTTTTAATAGAAGATCGAACGACATTATATCCGAAGGTCTGGGAGGCCAAGCAGCGAGATCTACTATTTAGATACAATAATTAGGTCAGGTTCTTTGTAACATCTCCATAAAAATTCGATGGAACATTTCCTTTACCCATTGTGAATTTTGGAGGAATCTATAGAACAGCAAAATTTTTCACCCTGTCAATGTAATTGTGAGGTGTCACTGGAGAATGATTCATAATGTCATAATCACAGTATGAATCATTCAGGGGAATGATTCCTACTGTGTGAGTCATGACATCAAAAATCGAAGAAAAATGTGTCTATGTTTACATTGATTATGGAAGATCATTTTAATTATACAGAATTCTGATTTTCCCTAAAGATTATTTTTATGATGCCGTAACATGATGAAAATAGAAAAAAAAAAAATACTTAAACATGTAATTTGCACATTTTCAATACAGCTTAAGTATTTCAATTGCATCGTTTGGTAGTTTAGTTTAATTAATTTTCTAATCTTAGTTTAAATTTCTAATTACATGTAGTTCAATTTAAAATATCAAAAACTTATTAATAATTAACAATTGTAATTAATAATAGCCATTAATAATAATTTTGAAAGGAATTGTTCATAAAATTGAAGAAGCACCAGCCAAATGAAAATGAAAGATTGCAAAAATGCACTACACATATTTTTAAGGGGGGCTAAATTGTTCAGATATCTGATTCACATGAAACTACACCGAAGGTTATACAGAATGTTCCTCTTCATGATATTAAGATGAGCCACCTGAGTCGGGTAAAGCATGTTATTCATTTGAATGGCAGCCAGAACTTGATACAAAGTTTTTGGCTCAGCAATTAACCACCAGAGGTTTGATTTTGTTTGTTTCTCTACAGTCATTTTGTGCCTACTTTAGGCTAATTAGACCGGTACCTACAGTTTAACGTGGATTCGAACTACCAACAAACATTCATGCCATTACCAGGATTCGAACCTGAAGCCCTAGGGTATCAACGACCAGAGTGCTAGCCAATTGACCATCAGCCTGAGAAGGAGGAATGGGGGAATGGACTAGACATTGATGATAGGATACTGTTTTGACAATAACAAATTAATCTTTTACAGTATATATAAAATAGATACGATTTTATACATATGATTATTTAAATTTTCGATATTAATAATCTCTGCATTAACTTAATGAACGTTTACTTATAAAAGGGAGTATCACGTATTAAGCAATACACTATTACACCCTATCCATTTTCAGACGTCTTTTAATTAGTTAATGAACTCTCTAAATGGTATAAGTATGTCGTTTAATAATGTACATTCAGTACTCGATATTCTTTTGCAAACTTATGTACTTTATAGCAATAATAATTCAAGTGTACTCATATTGATTTTAAAAAGAATTAATGAGAAAGTTATGGAATCTTGTTTAATTTAGAATAAAGGAATTTTCATTGTTTATAATAAAATAAGTTTTTAAATTAATTCTATTCAAACACAAATTCAAAAGGTTTAAATTGCCCTTATAAACAGATTTAAAAAGTTACTTATAATTAACTTTATATTAGTTATTATTCGCTATTATCTTCAATATGATATATGAACGCCTCTACTAATTCATTTGAATGTCAATTGCAAACTAATACAAAGTTTTGGCTCAGCAACTAACAACCAGAAAGGAAAAAATTTAGACTTTGAAGAATATTGTTGAGAACACTTATTTTGACAATCACAATTAAACTTTTATGAAAAATGTAAATACGAAATTCATATGTATATTTAAAGTTTCGTTTGATGTTTTCCTTATTAATCTTTCATATGTATATTTAAAGGATTTCCGTTTGATTTTTTTCATTAAGTTACTTTCGTAATTTCGCAATTAACCAATGTTTGGTTGCTTCTCAATTGGAGTAAATTGTAATGATACTCTTATCCTTTTGGATAATTCAGAATCACACAACTTTTTTTTTAAATATTCCCCTTATCAATGACTTTTGTTCACAAGCGCTTTGTGCCTTCAGTGCAATAACCGCATTTTCAAGACATCTTTTCATTAGCTAATGAGTGTCATCTCCAGGCTTTGGCAACGATTCCAAGATGATGGTAACGTGAGTAGATGTTACAGCACAGGTCGCCCCCGAGTTACAACGCCGAATGAGGACCGGTATTTAGCAGTTACTGCCAAAAAGAAAAACAGTACACAAACATGAGACCTGTCTCTCAGCTCCAGCTACAGATCTGGTCCGACAGTTTCAAGGCAGACCGTGTACAGACGCTTAGGGCACATTGGTCTATTTTTGTCAGATTGTTTTTATTTTGTAGCAACATCAATAATTTGCAGAGTAAGCACCGTTACTGATTGGTGCAGGATGATGGAACAATGAGAAAGTTAAAATATGGAATCAATGAAAATGTAGGGCTCCAGACGTTTGATAACGTATTCAAGAGAATACCTGTAAGTGACTAGGCCAGCAATCTTAAATTAGTTCTATTCGTTACTCGAATCGGAGCATTGCTTGATAAAAATATCACAGATTCACTTGATACTCAGCAAAAAATGTCCTAACTATAAACAGAGGTTCTTTTTTAAAGCTGGAAAGTTACTTTATATTAGTTATTATCTTCAATATGATATATAGACACTTCTTTAATAATTCATTTGAATGTCAACTGCAAATTGGTACAATTTTTTTTTGGTTCAACAATTAATCACCAGAAAGGATGGAAAGTTCTTAGACTTTAATTAGAGGATATTTTTGAGAACATTTTTTCTTTTTTTTTTTTTTTTTTTACAATAATAATTAAACTTTCATATAAAAAGTAAACATCAGATGTTTAGATAAATTTCCGTTTAGTTTTCCTCATTAAGTTAATTCTGTAATCTCCCGAAATTAACTTAATGAATGTTTTACATATAAATGTGAGTATCATTTATTAAGCAATATTCCCACAACCTATCCTATTTCTGTCGTCTTTTCATTAGCTAATGAACTCTCTTAATGATTTAAGACTGTCGTTGAATAACGTACTTATATGTTATACGCTAAACTTTTTATTTATTGTGTAAACATCAATAATTCAGAGTAATCATATTGATTTTACATGCAATTAATAAGGAAGCCAAATAATCTTATTTTAATTCAGAATAAGTGACTACTGATTATTTATTAAAAAATAAATATTTAAATTAGTTCTATTCTTACTCAAATTGAAATGGTATAAATTATCCATTTCTTTAGCATTAAGAAAGTTACTTAAAATTTACTAGTTATTATCTTCATTATAATATATGAACACCTTTAATAATTCATTTGAATGTCAATTGCAAGTTAATAAGAAGATTTTGGCTCAACAATGATGAGAATGAATGAATTTGAATGAGACGACATTATTGAGAACATTTTTCTTTTACAATAGTAATTAAATTTTATAAAAAGTAGATAAGACATCCGTATGGTTGCAATTAAATTTTCCGTTTATTTGTTCCTCATTAAGTTAATTCAGTAATCTGAAAATTAACTTTTAATGTGAGTAGTAATATTTATTAAGCAATATACCACTGCAAACTGTCCTACTATCAGATATATTTTCATTACCTAATGAACTCTCTTAATGATTTAAGACTGTCGTTGAATAACGTACACGTACGTTACTCGATAAACTTTTTCAGATTTATTTATCTTGTAACAATTAATAATTCAGAGTAAACAAGCTGATTTTACGTGGAATTAATGAAAGTTTAGGGAATCTTTGTTTTAATTTGGAATAAGGAATTTTGATAATTTATCAAAATATAAATTTTAAATTAGCTCTATTCTTACACAAAAATTGAAATGATCTAAAATGTCTTTTTTTTACCAAATGAAAAAGTATGAGCTAAAATGTTAAGAAAAATAGGGATTAACTGATACAGTAATGATATTAATTTTAAAAAAATAAGTATAATCTAAATGGATACAGTAATGATGTTAATTTTAAAAAATATGTATAATCTAAATGGAAAAAAGAGTTTAGCAAAACATTCCTTTTTTAAATAAAATGACGCTTTTATAGTAGATTGCTTTCCAAAAAATTAAAAAATAATGTAAGACTGTGAAAGTAATATTCATTGGCATTAAGTGAAATTTGTTGAAAATATTAATGCAAACTTTACAAATCAAGCACATGAGAAAAATACTAAGCTTATTTTATTTTACGTATTTCAAATACATCAAATAGAAGCATACAGGAAATAATACATATAGTTGCTATGTTCAATGCGTGATTAGCATCATTTTAATATGTGAGCTCTTCTAATAAACATTCAAACACAACAGCGATGTTCAATGCTACGTATGATAGTGTTTATTAAAGTTAGTTTACAAGAAAAGTTATGGCTCTGTGAAACCAGTTCGAATAGTAATCAAACTACTCTAGGATGGGTTAAGTGCAGCAATATGTCTCTCTGCAGCATCTGCTCCGATGTTCAATCTCATTCAAATTTAGAGAACATACTAACCAACGCATTGGCAAAATAGTCTCTTCACAATAACGACTTACCACCAATCGACTTTTGTAGCTCCGCCATTATCATCCTGTATTATGAAGTTTGGTTCGGTTTGTCGCTCTACGGTCATCTTGTGCACACGAGGGCTAAAAAAAGACAGAGACCTTGTATTATGAAGGAGTTAACAACTATATTTACTCAAGGAGGAATAACTGTATAAAAAGAAGGCCGTCTTTATATAAATGAGCAGTAACTGTGTCTATCTAGATGATATACAGATCCAGTTTGTTCATCCAATGTGGTATTTCACTACGCACACTGGATTCAGTATAACGATACCCACAATTCTGGATATCATGCATATACGATTATCTTACACGAGAAGTCCTCAGCACAAGTTGATTGGAATACCACGGTTTTGGTTAATGACCAATAATGGGTAATAATTTTTACCTCATACATTGAATCCAGCACAACGATGCACTCAATGTTAGATATCTTGCATACGACTATCATTCTTGAAGTTATCAGCGTACAGTTGGATTGGATACCACTGTTTGATTGATGACCAATAATTTCTTAGCTTTTTCTACCTCGTGCACTGGAACCAGCACAACGATGCATATAATGAATATCTTGCATATGAGTATCATTCTTCAGCATACTCTTAATTTGGATATCACTGTTTGGTTGATGACCAATAATAGCTAATATTCTGATGAACAATTTTATAAATGCTAAATTTTATACTTTTCTTACAGATGGACACACTGGTACTATAAGTTATTTATATTGGTACTATCGAAAAAATAATCATTATTATTAAACAAAATCATAATGCTCAACACAACACTGAATGAGATGTCTTTGAAGTGCATTAAGTATTTAATTGTTACCACATCAGAAAATTATTTAATTTTTCAGGGAGGAATAACTCTATTTGTAATAATTCGTTTTCCTTGTTACACATTTCCTGAAAAACGTGACAGGGTGCTTATAATTAAAGTCCACATTCAAAATACTGCTAAAAACGAACGACTCGTCCCAATGAGTTCAAATTTGAACTGAAGATACTTGAAGAAGGGGGAAACGGTAGGGGTAAAAAATTCAATCGATTTTCTCATCCATAGTATGACCTTGCCGTGGTGGATGGGTTTTCCACTAACAGTGTCACAACTGTTGAATGACGTGGAAGACATTTTTTACGTCAAAAACCAAAACAATCAAGCACATTAAACACTACAGTTGGTTTAATGTGCAACTAATGCCAAATACGTTGTAATTTCGATTCAAAATATCACTGGCAGCCGAATTCACTTTCTTTTTATGCCGCTTTATGCCATCTATTAATAAACTTTGGAATTTTTTTGATGTTGATCATTTCTCCATTCTTCAAGTATTTTCAGTTTAAATTTGAACTCTTTGTGACGAGTGTTTCTTTTTTTTTTACAGCATTTTTTGAAAGTGGGACTTTAATTATAATCACCCTGCATATTTCAATATGCATTCAGGGGAAAATATTTTTAAAAGTTTCTAAAAAAAATATTTATTTCTTAAGTTTAAAAAGCAACTAATGGACTGATAAAACTAGAAAACTCTCAATAAAATAAATACTAAATATTACTTTTAAATATAAACAAAATAGACAAAAATCTATAATTTAAATTTTAAATTCGTAAATGCACAGTTTACAGAGAAAAATATTTATTTTTCTGAAATGCTTTTACTATTCAGAATTAATTATTAACCTGTGTTTAAAATAAATGGAATTGTAGATCATCATTATCATCATCAGTGGCGCAACAGCCCCATGGTGGGTCAAGTCCGTCTGCCTACTGGCAGATATCTAGACAGAAGATGTTATCTTTTTTTAAGGGGTAGGGTTCTCAGTTATACGTGCAACTCTCAGCGGTCTTATTTGACCGGTGTCTACAGTTTAAAGTGGATTCGAAACTACTACAAACATCAGAGGCACTGCCGGGACTTGAATCGAAACATATGGCATTCAGCGCCATGTATAAGTACGAAAGTGAAATAAAATTAATGTATATATCCAATTAATTGCGTGTTATGAAAAAAAAATATCCTTTATGTTATTTATTTTAATTACAAAACGGAAAAATAATTACATTCATATTATAAATTATGAATAAATATAAAAAAATTACTTTTAAATTATAAATTTTACTCTTCAAAAAACAATTAAGTTAATGAAACTTATTTCAACGAATATGAAGCTTTTTTTTTAATGAAATTACTTTTAATACTATTTTTTGAGAATAATTATTTCCAATAAATTGATTTCTTTTTCGTACACTTACTAGTACACTACATTCTTTTTTATTCTTTATTTTTATCCTTTTTGGAATATTGGAAAGAAAATGACTCGCTGAAAACGATAACTCGTCTGATAACTGAGACTCGAATGAAATATGACAATTTTCTTAAGAATTTAGCAGATGAAATAAAATACGTTTTTTCTTAAAATTTCTTAAAAATCTGTGGTTAATAAAAACAATAAAATACGCTGCATAGTTCAGTAGTGGAATTTATTAAACTTTTTCAATTCCTACTATTAGTTCACACTCTCCCTATATATAACTTATTCAAATTTTCAATCGTTAATAAAATAATTTTTTTATTCAGCCACTCAAGTTGAAATACATTTTTTTAAACTTGTAGTGGATGACACTTGATGTTAATACAGTTTTTCAAATATTAATTCATTGATTAAATTTAATTAATTTTTAATACTTTAAATAGAATTTTAGCGGTTTGTAAATGAAATTTAAAATCAACAGGCAGAAGCTCAATCGGTAAAATGCAAGGATTTCAGTATTTTTCACGTGAAGGTGAAGAATGCGAGTTCAATTCTTACAAAAATCAATATTTAATTAATAGTAACTAAATAAAAATTTTTCTTTGTTGACCTAATTAGAAATTGACTTTTATTTTTTTTTTTTTTTTTTTTTTTTTATAATCTATCCAATTTTTTTTAATAAATTATATTAATTAATTAAAAAAAAATTGGATAGATGATAGAATAAAAATGCTAAATAAATTTCACTTCTGAAGTATACCCATTAATTTATAAGTATAATGAGAAGTAATTTTCTAATCTATGATCAATATTATTATTTAATTTAAACAATAATCTTAAATAAATCTTAGTTTTCTCATTAAGTCAATACAGTTCTCAATATTTAGTAATCTTCTTCTTCCTTATTGGAGCAACAGCCCTATGATGGACCGTCTGCCTATTGACATTCTTGAGAATTGATGATTCATTATTGAGAGATGCATTCTTTTTAGGGAGTTGGGTTGTAAGCCCTACGGTCAGCGCTCTATAATCATATTGAACCGGGACCTACGGCTGAAAGTGGAGGCACCGCCGGAACTCGAACCCTGCACTAGTCACTCGGTCATCAAGCCCCCATTTTGTAATCTAATTCGGCAGAAATCAAATTTTTCTAAGATATTATTGAGGATTGTTCAGGGTTTCCTGATGAACAATAATGCGTCGGGATCTGATGGCCGAGGGGATAGCACTCTGTCCCTCGGTACCATGGATGCTGTAGTGGTTCGGAATCCATTTTTAAGCCGTAGATCCCGGTCTCATATAGCAGTAGAGTGTCACAGAGACCAATCAGACTCCTTCTCACCCACATCATTCCCCAACTGTAAAGGGGTACCTCCCCTCTAGGCACTGTGATGTAGTGTGGTGTAGTAGGAGAACAAAATGGTTGTAGAAGATTTAAACACGTGAAACATAATTAGAGACATAATCGGTAGAATTCAAAAATAAAACAATGTTAACAACAGAATTCGGAATATTTTAAAGAGTTTCACACGTTATGTTACAATCACAACATTAAAAACCACAAATATAGTGAAGAGCACAAGCTGATGTTACGATACTGAGTTGAGATACTGAGTTGAGATACTAAGTTCCTAAAGTTGAGTGACTAAAATAGAATACGTAAGAACTGCCCCAATGACCACCATAATTAACGATCTATTAAAATCAAAATAACCCCAAGCGGTTCACTTTCAAGCTGCTTAGAAGATTAAATTGTCTTCTTTTAAGATTTTTCAGGACACTTTAACAGATTTCTTAAAAACGGCGTCTTGTTCATGAACATCTCCTGCAACCACTATAA
This sequence comes from Caerostris extrusa, assembly GCA_021605095.1. Taxonomy (NCBI): domain Eukaryota; kingdom Metazoa; phylum Arthropoda; class Arachnida; order Araneae; family Araneidae; genus Caerostris; species Caerostris extrusa. The sequence goes on from BPLR01010079.1 coordinate 42,923, forward strand.
AAAATGACCAATTGAGAATGTACGTAATGGAATATAATTTAAAGACATGGGAATGTGGAGGCCTGGTCCATCCAGTTTCAAGACCCATAAAATAAGAGATGCCAGTAAAAGATAGCAAGCAGCTGTAAACAAGTAATATCATTTCAAAATACAAAAGAGTTATGTTCAAGATAACTAGAAACATGAAAAAGCAATTCATTTTTTTTTTTTTTTTTTTTTTGTGTTTCTTGAGAGAAATACCAAACATTTCTGAAAATAGGAATAAGATAGAATATTTAGATCTTGATTGAAACACTGTCTGCATTTTATAGGTTTAGTGACCAGTAATAAGTTCGACTTATTGCATTTACTTAAAGAAATCATAAGACACTATATGAGAAATGAATATTAGGTAAAATGCTGCGTAAATTATAACACAGACTGAGTTTAATGCCACTCTGCTGAAAAACAATCTTCCTTTTGGAGCTTTGAACATTTAGCATTTAAAAATATCTCATATTTTTGCATAGATAAGAAATTTTAGAGAATTTGCAAAACATAATGCATTAAAAAATTGAGGCTGCTGAACTCAAAAATTGACTTTGTTATTATCCATATTGATAATTGACCAATTATGTTATACACCAATTAAAGTAAAGATTACTTTTAAACCATTTTTTTCATTTTTTATTCAAAATCTCTCAGACAAAAAAAAATTTTTAAAAAAAAAAAAAAACGCATTAAAATTTTATATTCTCATTTTCCTCTTGAATTCATTCAATTCTTTAAAATAATATTTTTAATTGATTAGAAAATGCTTGGAATGTAATAAAACTGAGAACATTGGTACTTAACAAGTCATTCTCTTTTTTATCATTCTGATGGAAAAAGCAAATTTGAATAAGGGCAAGATTCCCTCTATTTACCGCCGCAAAACATGTTTTTAAAAACGAGATTCTAAGCATATTTACTTAATTTTTAGTCCCAGTTTGTACAATTCTACTTTCGGGTTCTAGCTCCAAAGATAACTGCTGACATAAATAAGAATTGTTATTACATTTTCTAGACATCTTTAATAAATTTAATATTCTATCATCTATTATTTTGCTTGGCCAAAAGATTTTAGAGAAATCTTTTAGAGCCAAGCACTTGGTTTTAAGAAATTCTTAGACGTTTTATTAGCAACAGAAGTGATTTTTTATATCAGGTGATATTTTATAGTTATTTTCTGTAGTTTGAAAACAATACATTCTTTTTAAAAATAATATCATTTTCTTTAGTTTTTCTAAATCATACATATTTTTTTTTCTTAAGCACCAGATAAGAAATGGTGCTTGGATAAAAATATTTCACAAAATTTTATTATATAGAAAACTACTGATGAAAAAAAAAAATGTTTTTTGCATTTTTTGTCTAGAAATCTTTTATTACATTCTTATTACATTTTGGCGCAAAAAAGTCTTAGAAAAATCTTTTAAGAGCCAAGCACTTGGTACTAAGTCACTTGGTCAAACAATAAGTAATTTTGTTATATTCTGTAGTAATTTAGAAAAATTTTTACTGCTGAAATGAACACATGATGACCTATTTATAATAACAAGAAGGCTTGATCTTTTAGTATAATTATTAAGATTAATATTTTTATTTCCTAATCAACTGGTTTTTTTATTTTTTTCTTATTCCAACATTTTTTAAAGCGTGTTTTTTAATATTATTTTTTTTTCAGTCGTAAATCTTTTTCTTTTTGCCTAGAGTTATATAATTATGTCTGCATTTCTGTGAAATAAGCAATTTCAGCTTTTTTTTTATTTTTATTTTGACTTTTTATTATTATTAAAACATTTTTTTTAAATTTCCTCATGTTGTTGCTGTCATATCCCTCACGGAGGACGAAGAGGGGTACGGTTCTGTTCTGACGGAGCACCCATAGGTAGAAGTCTGATTTCTGCTCCGTGACGCTCTTACAGTCTGATTCTGAACCACTATCCTTGGTCACCGTCGGGACTCAAACCTGAAACCTGTGGTACCGAGAGCCAGAGCGCTAGACACTCGGCCATTCAAGACCCAAATTTCCCTTCAATATTGCGTATAAAAAGTTTCTTAAGATATATGAATATATATATATTTTCTTTTTTTACTTTCATTACAAAAATTCATCCATATAAACATTACAAAATTCATTCATTTCATTTTAATTACAAATGTTGCTTTTTCTTTGTTTATTAGAATTACAAGAGATAAACAATTCTCTAAAAAGAATATATTTTAAATTTGAAATGAAAGATAACATTTATAAATTTAAAACTAATACACTGAAGGAAAGAACCGATTTTTTTTTGAAAAATTCATAAAAGATCCTAATTAACGACCCAAATGCTTAAAAATTAATTAAATGCAAACTTATTATTCAAATTTAAATCATATTAGTACAAAACTAATAAGTTAACTATTTATAATAAAATAATCCGGAAATACCTTATAATATAGCTTATTTTTTTCTTATAATTTGAATTAGCATATTCTATCTAAAGATTTTTTTAGTGAACTATGAATAAGATTTTCTAAAAATTTACCATTCAAAATGCCCTTTTAAACACACCTTTAGGATATCTTCAGATTATGATTTTAAAACAAATAGCTTTGAATAAAGTGGGATCATTCTGAGAAATTATGGTAATACCACTGTGTCCAAAAAGTAAACCAGTTTTCTCAATTTAAAATTTCCGGGGGCTTATGGAATTAAAATTTTTTTCGTTTAGGTTGTTGGCATTGTGTTTGACATCTGTGTGGAATTTAACGTCAAAACATTCATTAGTGTTTGAGTTACGCTTGGCTTTTGGGAGACGCTAAACTGATTCCGGCGATTTTTGAAATGTCTGAATCAATTGAGCAAAGAACTTGCATTAAATTTTCTTTTTACGGAAACGTATAGAATGTTACAGAAGGTATTAGGTGAGCATTCCTACATCGGAAAGAAATGGGCCGAAGTATATAAACAGTTCAAAGAAACAGAACAAGTAAGAAATTGAAGAGCCCTCTGGTCCATCACCAACCTTAAACTGACCAGTTTCACGCCCAGTAAACAAAGATTTGGTGCTTGCAAAACCGTCGATTTATAATTAGAGACCTTGATGATGATGTTGGAATTTCAAAAAAAATGGGTCAATTCCATTTTTTGACCTCAAACGCATCAAATCTCGATTGGTACCGAAAACACTAATTGCGCCAACTCACATTGCATTGATTCTTCGTGCCTTTTTCACCCAAAGTGAAACCCATATCTTTTCCACAACCGCCGTGTACACAACGTTCGACTCCTGGCTATTCACTTAAGTTCAAAAGATCACTCCGAGGAAACCGTTTTTGAGTCGACTGAAAGATTCAACGTGAATCACTGCGTGCTTGAGAAGCCATCCATGCAGATGACTTTGCTTGTGAAGTGAAGAGATTCCTCTGTTTTCCGTAAAGGTTTTCAGAACTTTCTACAAAATAAGTGGTTATCGTGTATCGTTTTTCGCATGCATTCGAAACGGAATATTGAAAGGTTTTTCTTTTCACACCAGATCTGCCCAGGAAGAAATTCCACATAAAATATATCTGTCTTACGAAAATAAGGAAAGAAAAATCCTTTTCGAAAACTTATTCATTGGATACGTTAAAACTTATTTCAATTTAAAATATATATTACGTTTCAGAAGAAAACAAGTAAGATACTTTCAAAAGCAATATACACTGGCCTCCAAAAGTTAAGGAAACACATGTTTGTCGAAGCTCACCATATAAAAAATGACAGTAAAATTTATAGTTTGTATAAAGGATAAAAACGAACGTTATGCAAAAACGATAGCTACCACTTTTTTTTTTATAAAAGGACGGATATATATGAGTGAGAGAAAAAAAATTGCAAATATCAGACTTCCGTAATTAAGCATGTAACTTTTGTTAGCTTGAGTCGTTGACAATAGGCGGTGGGGACCCGCAATGTCAAGAGCAGTCGTTTGCCTGGTTCGTTAAAGTGGCGGTCTGTCGGATGGACGGAAATGGGGTTGCCAAGGTTGATGCTGCTGCAACACTTGCAGAAGTCCGTTTTATAGCTCTTTTTACAGACCACTCTGTAGCAACAGGGGGAGAAGAATATCCGCTAGTACGGTGCGAAGGCATCTTCATAATTCAGGTCTCTATGCAAGGCGACCAGTTTTGCGTATCCCCCTCAACGAACGACAGAGAAGGCCCACTTATCTTAGACAGAGAGCATGGCTTTACCTGGACGCGAGACAGCGGCGTTCCTACAGCCGCTCTTTACAGACGAGTCAAATTCGCACTGGACAGCGATTCAGGACGTCTGCTGATCTGGAGGGAGCAAAAGCACCATATACCATCAATCAACACTGTTGAAAACCACAAATTACCTAGGTGGTGGAATAATGGTTCGGGCAGAGGGAATCTTACTCTGTGGTCACACTTTGACCTGCATGTGTATTGGAGGAACTGTGAGAAAGCTGGTTTACGATATCAGGATGAAATCAGCGGTGATCCATATGTCTGCCCTTATGCCGATGCAATTTCAATTTTTTCATTCCTGATGGATGATAATGCGAACACTAAGTTGCGGATTTGTTTGAGGAATATCTTGAGGGTCTTGGTTTGGAGCGAATGGAATTGCTAACTCGATCTCCAGACCTGAATGCGATACAGCATCTTTGGGACTATCTTGGTAGACAGGTTGCTGCTTTAAGTCCTCCTCCAAGGTCTTTAGGAGAGCTGGAACAAAGCTTATTCCGTGTCTGGTCTTCGTTTTCCCAATACGGTAAACGACAAACTTAATTGACAGCATGGAAAGTCGATGCCGCCAATGCATTCAAACTAGGGGTGGACATATCCCCTTATTAAAAACACATTTTTGTTATATTTGTACGACATTTTACCACATAAAAACTGCGATTATTATTTTTTCCACGAATGGACTCTTTACAGCGAGATTGCCATTTTCTGTTGTAAAATCCTTTTTGCGTTTTTTCTTGTATAAACTTCTAGGTTGCAGTCAATACATAGCTGCTTTTGTGCGCATGTCATTCAAATTTGGTGTCTTCTACATTCATTCGTTTGCAAATGAGGCCCAAAAACCGGTTGTTCCTTAACTTTTTGGAGGGCAGTGTATATTATCCCTCCGTGACTGGGAAAAAAAATCGGACCACTGTATCTCGAACATTAGTAATGTTTGATTTTACAACCTTCACAACTCGATCATTTGAAACTAATTACCTCTATAGCTCGAAGAAAAATAAGTTACCGACTTGAACGATTTGCCGACAATGCTCGTTATTGTTTCTTAGAAAAACAATGTATGAGTATACAGTAAATAGAATAACCAATTTATGAGATATTCTTATTATAATTCTTATTCTTATATAATTCTTATTCGTATTATTATATACTTCTTAATCGTATTCTTATATAATTCTTATTATTGCTATTGATTTCATTTGAACTCTAGAAACAAATCTTTTGCTGTCGATGCAAAATTATCAGAAGTAGTTTGGTTTTACTGCAATATACATATATTTTAACAACAGTTACGAATAATATTGTTAAAAAATGAGTGCTGTGAAACGTAAACTGAAAACTTTGACTCTCGCTGAAAAGTTTGAAGTGCTTGAAGCTGTGAAGAGTTGTCAAAAGAAGAAAGACATTGCTGAACAATTTGGCCTACCAATGAGTACTCTGTCAACAATAATAAAAAAAAACGAATCGGACATCATGAAAAAAAATTGAAAACGGTCAAAGTTTGTCCTGTAAAATACAACAAATTTTAGAATTTCCCGGCTTGGAGAAGTGCTTACTTAAATGGTTTAAGCAGTGTCGGAACCAAAATATGAGTGTCAGTGGACCACTGCTACGAGAAAAGCTGAAATGTTCGAAAGATCTTTGAACTTATTTTCAAGAAAGCTTTGTGGAGAAAGCAAGTGTCAACATTGAAACCTGTAAAAAAGGAAAATCGAATTGCAAGGCTTGTTACATGGTTATGAACCTGGCAATATCTTCAATGCTGACGAAACGGGACTGTTTATTAAATGTCTTCCTGATAAGACT
>BPLR01010080.1:0-114079 GCA_021605095.1 Caerostris extrusa
TAATGAACTCTGTTTCAGCTTGTTTTTGTTGTATTTGTTGTATTATTTTGTTGTTGTTGTATGTTTCTTTTTCCGTTGTTCTTTTTTTTTGTTGTAACTGTTCATAATCTGCCATTGGAAATAAAAAAAAATTTAAAAAAAAAAGGATTTTTTTTACAATGAGTAACACAGTTTTACAATCAATTCTAAAATAAGAAGAAAATGTAGCGATATTTTCAACTGACATTTTTTTATAACTTTAAAAAAAAATAATAATTAGTAATTTCAGATTAATGCAATAAAGTCCTGTGTTCATAATAATATTTTCTTTTACTTACTTCTTAAATTTTTTGAACGATATTTGTTAGAAATATGTCCGTCCCTATATTATGAAAATTATTGATGCAAAAGAAACATTCATAATACGATAGCATTACAATGACATTTTTTCAGAATCTTAATCCACCATCGTTGGTAATGAATGATTTTCTTTATAAAACAGACATATTTACGCATGAACGGATCTTTCTAATCTGTTTAGTTTCCACTGCTTGCATTTAACATTTATATAAAAAAAAAAAATATTTAAAGAAGAGTGCATTCATATTTTATTATTTTTAATCACGTTAAAAATATGACCTAAATTTTCATTTTGACCATGAAATTACCAGATTTTGACCAGATTTAGTTAACATGATGAGTACAAACATTTATTAAAATTATGTGTTGAACCTTCAATTGGAATTTATTTTTCTTTTGAATCTTCACAGTTATGCAACTAATTACACTTCAGATTAATGTAGCAAAACAACTGAACAACAATAAACTGTTAATTCATTTCACTCTGAAAGTAACTAAAACATAAAATAAATTGCTTATAATATATATGTAAGTATGTATATATATATATATATATATACAGGGCCGGATGAAAGGAGGCCCTAGGCTATTCCACATATGAGCCCCTTTCACCTCCCATTTTTAATTTTATAAATTACATGAGAGAGATGGCCTTTGATGAATTATTGATGAAATCATTATTTAAAGTAGTTAATGATAATAAAATACTGTGATATATATCAATATGTTTATACCGCAAGCCTTCGGGCAGGACGGATTAACTTGAAATATCAATGTGTTAAATGAAACATGCTGTGATTTGTACCAATCTTTATAAAAATGCGGCACGGATAATAAATTAAAAAAAGTCGAGTACACTTATTTGGACATTTATTCTCAGCACCATATATAATACTTGTAACAATAACTAATCAAACATAACACACATTATTTACAAAGAAAAACAAAATTCAAATAATAAAAATCTTTGACTACTTAAATAAAATATGCAATAAAAATTATCATAAAATTAATTATGCAATAAAAATAAATTATTAAAATTAGTTTAATGTCACTAATTAGAATAAAAATCTCAAAAGATATATTATTGGATACTTTGCAATTACATTCTTGAACAAATATTTTTATGCCAACTACTGTTTCAACCGATAAAAAAATAATATGTATAAATACATCTAATGCTTAACTTATTTAATAAAATTATAAATTGTTTAAAAATTTGAAAACATCATAATGATTTGTAACTTTTGGAATAAATTGAAATTGCAATAAAATAAATTTTAACTAAAGATAATTACCTGAGGTCCAATGTAATTGTATGGTTCTTAAAAGTAAACTGCATTTACTTTGAATGATTTTAATTAGAAAAAAATCTTAGAAAACTTCAATATTTTTTAAAAGCAATATCCAAATAAAAGTGACATGAAAAAAAAAAAAAAAATAAGTAATAAATTGCTGTCTGTAATGAATTGTAAATACATTACAAGTATTAAAATAATTACTTTTTACATTCATAATACGTACTCAATTTTAATCATAAACCCTAGCAAAGAAAAAGAATCTTTTAAACACAGTTATCTTTTCTTTAAGAGCAAATGCTAATCAATGCAGAAGTAAAAAAAGATGTAAACATTAAATGCGCTTAAAGATTTTTTTATCTGTACTAGCACTTTCACATTTAAAAATAGCTCTTGCTTAAAAACCCATCAAATCTTTTTTCAAACTCAATTACTTACTAAAAGCTCCAACCTGAAATGAAATGTCAAATAATTTATTAAGTAAGAAAAAGTCAGAATGCAAATATTGCTTCGCTTCGAGTAATTTGAATTACCCAAAGAAAAAAAATGGCATCATTTATTTTCTGTTGAAATTTTTTATGTTTATTAAAAAAAAAGACCTTTCTACGAGTAAACATTTGAAGTAAAACGACATAGAATTTCAGAAACTAAATAAGAAATAATACTAGAAAAAATTCTATATTTTTTATCTTCTATAATGATTTTTTTTTCTTTATTAAGTGAAAATAGTTATTCTAAAAATAAACATACGCGCAATTTATTACAAGAAATCTGATTGCATTTTCTTGCCTATTAATGATTGAAAAATATTCAAAAAGTTTTACATTAACTACTTAAGTTAGTATATTTAATAACTGCTCTTCATTTGCAATTAATTACGATTTTTAAATAATTTATTTTACTTTTAGCATTGCACAAAAATTTATGAGCTTTTAGTTTATTATTACATATAAAGGATTTTGAAAAGCTAAAAAAAATGTGTTTCTTTCTGTTTAAATGTATGTGTTATAAATGTTGAATGTCATATAAAACTTTATCATTAATGTATCTATCATGTAATCTTCATATTGGACGCCTTGGCTCAGTCACTTAGAAAGCCAGATATAGCAACAACATAACCTAGTAGCATACCAATATTTTATGACAGCAATTTGGCATAGCACATGAAACGTTAACGTTCTGGTCCTGGAACTTAATGAAAATATTTTCTGGTCTGCAGATATGGATATAGATATATCTGCCTATATATCTGTCTACATATATATTCGCCTATATATCTATCTACAAATAAAACTGCCTATATATTTGTCTACATATATATCTGCCTATATCTGTCTACAGATATATCTGCCCCAGCTTAGATACATGACCGTCTGGTTAGACTTCACTTCGAATCTGGATCCTTAGTTTGGAAACCAAAGGGGTCTTCCACCAGGCCACAGCTTGGTCATTTTGATAACTCCTGTCTTAAACTATTTCATCTATTACTTTTGATAAAACTTAAGATATTAGAGGAATCCCATGCGTCAAGAAAAGTTGTTTAAAAAGATGTTTTATGTAAGAAGTATAGAATGAAACCCTTTAGAACTGAATTGTTAAAATCTTATGAATATTTCATCTTTTGTATGTAGAAAATTTAGATAAAGTACTAAAGTGTTGGCTTCACGACAGAAAACAACTTACAGGTAATATTTTTGTTATTCAAAAAGCTTAAAAAATATAATTTATAAATAAAAACACAGAATTGACATTAAACTAAACTAAAGTAATATTTATTTGTTTCAGCCATCATGTCGATGAGTTCAAATAAATGCAGGTATTCTTTTACATATATATAAATCATGCAGTAATAAACAAATCTTACAAATACTTATTTTTATGACAAACATACTGATGAATGTGGTATAAAAATACTAAAATAACATTGCGCAACATGCAACATGAAAACTAACCATTTATTACTCATTTTGAGGTGCTGAATGCAAAAATGATAGCAAAAAATTGGTAGTTGCCTTGTGTTTAGGAGATACGAAGATAGTTGGTTCCCACAGTTTTGTTGACTTTTGACAAAGTGCTTTGAAGTTCTTGCACACGCAAGATCTTCAAATTTTTCCTATTGCACTTAAGAAAAAAATAATATAATACTAGTAAAAAAAATGGGAAAATAATGGAAAGATCCTGATATAATCTGTAATAAACAATGCTTGACATTTTCATAAGATAGTAAAAAAATGAAATGACGGGCAGAACTTCTACTGGATAAAAAGAAGAAAAAAAATAAATAAAAATAAACGTAAGAATACCACGAAGAATATAATTATGTATTATAGAGTCGGTGGACTTATCAAATAACTAAGAATAAGTTGAACGGTTTTTGGTTCGAAATCGTGCGAGTAGCATTTCTTCTTTTCGAATTGATAGGTAAAAGTTGATGAGTTGGTTTAATACAATTTGAAAGGGCCTGATTATGAGCATATTTTTTTTTTATCATTGTTTATCTATGTTCAGTTGTTTTTTGTTCCTTTCAGATGAAGTCCAATTGAAGATCATTTTGTCTGGTGTGGATTTTTGTTTTAATCTGTCAGTACACATTTTCCATTATGGCTACGAGATATGGAGAACAAACCAATTCTAAACATAAAATTGATTTGAAGTTTTTCTTAGTTGATCGGCGGAAGTTTTATAAGTTACGTTGATTGAAAATTACAATTTTGGTCAACCCGAAGAGCTATGAGGATATCAAATAGAATAAAGTCGATGGGAATTGCGAATGCAAATGCAGATATTAATAACATCAACGCGAGGAATTCACATGTAAATTTACTATTATAATTTGACATCGTTACAAATTGAGATTCTTTTGAGAAAAAGTTAATGCTGAGTGTTTAATATGGGTTTTTAATTATTAGTCTAAAAATAACTTTGATTTTCACATTTTCTTGTTCAAAAGGTTCTTGACTACTTGATATGGTAGTTGTTTGTATTGGAAAGGAAATCGTCTAGGTGAAATGTAATTTCATCATCATATTAATAAAGTTGTGAATATTCATTGCCGCGGTTACCTTAATTCCCAACTATAAAATGCTATAAATTAATGCGTCTATCATTTTAAATAATAAAACTTGCAAATTATAATGATTTGAATCACACTTATAAAAACCACAGCTTAAAAACAGAAATTTATTAACTTAACATTCCAGCCACATAAGCCGTGCATAACACTCCAGGTGGCAGCACATTGCAGTGGAGTGTTTATGTACGCAGGATACGCAAAGGGCATTCATTTCAATCGTTAATTACCTTGATCGAAATGAAATCGGTCCGCTGTGCCAAAGGTGGTTATTCTGGCAAATTTTGGCAGGTGGTAACATTAATGTTATTGGAAATTTATTAAACTAAATCTAACAGAAATATAAAATGACATGTGCAATCATTATTATGTACTAAATGTAAATGAAATATCTGAAAAATAAAATTAAGAAACACAGATTCCAAGGCAAAATTTTTCTTTTAAATTTTAAGCTACTATAAGTAAAACCTTTGGCACTAAAAAGTCTCTATAGAAGACAATCTAGTCGCCACTATTTTCTGCCTTGGCTATAAAAATAAAGACTTGAAAGGTAAACATCTTAAAAGCAACTGTGGATGTAACCCCATTTTAACCATCATCGCGAGACGGTAGAAAGAGCTTTGGGCGGAGTTGAAAAGGCTTAGAATATTGACGACTGATAATGATTCCTTTGAAACGCCTCTGGTCAAACGCTCAATCTTCAAATCTTAGTTTTTATTTTCGCACCATAAGACTTCATTCCAAAGGAGTTCCTTACCACAACCATTGCTATCAGTCCCCCTACATGCGTGCATAGAGTGCAGAGACTTGCTATTAAAGGATGCTTAATACCAGCCAATTTCAGGAATCCCAATTAGGTAACCATATTCGCAATCATTCGATAATGTCGTTATGGCATTAAAGTGTTTATCTCTAGGAAGTTGCAACATTGAGAAAATGAAAACAAACAACTTCCAGTATTATCTATTTTATACCATTACACGGTAGAAAAACTACTTTATTCGAAATTAAAATCATTGATCATGGCCTTTTCATCATTTGCATATAGTGAATAAGTAAGTTATCGAAGTTGAGTTATCGAATTATTATATATATATATATATATATATATATATATATATATATATATATATATATATATATATATATATATATATATATGTATAAAGTGTGTATTCGTTATGAAAATTTGTTAATCGATGTTTTAGTATGTAAATCTTTCCTGAACATTAATTTTATCAGTAAAGTTAAAATTTAATCATTAATCAATTAATTAACTAAAATCAATCAATTAAAATTAATTAAAATTAAAAAATCCATTTATAAAATAAAAATAATAATTATAATTTATTAATATGACTGTGAAATTAAATTCAGTTCATTTATTTTTGACAAATATGTTGGAATTTTAATAAATATTTTGAATTTAGTTGCGAAGGAATAAATTCTACACGAAATGTATCAATGATTTATGGTAATTCGTGGAATACCATTTCCGCTTAATATCCTAAATAGAAACATGCTAAAAAAATCATAGAACAGTTTTGTAGTTTTTTTTCAGATCAATTCAGAGATATTTCAATGTCGTATAAAAAATAATAACACATCTTGTATAATTCGAAAACAAAAGAATTAACATTGTTTCAATTTGGGATGTATTTGCAATTTATCGTAGCAAACTCACTAATCGTACTGTGAGACGAATTTTTCTTGCAACACATCAGAAATAATAACATTTGAAACTATTTAAATGTAAAAACTAACTATTAACAAAAAAGCGTAAATACTTTTTTTTTTATTCACAAGAAATTTTTTGTGTAGTATGTATTTTCATTCAATTTTAAAAGAAAAAGAACAAATTCAACAAACGGGAAAAGTTTACTCTCAGTTTTTGCTTTAAATATATTATATTACTTTTTTAAAAATACAATAAAAGAAATATATATTCTTAAAGGACAAAAAGAAGAAAATTAAAACAGAAAAAAAGGAAATTATATGCTGTTAACTCTGATTACAGTCCATTAAATCAACCCAAATACTAAAAATAAATGTTGATTTTACTTGGGCTCAATTTACTTCTAGAAGATTGAAAATAGTTAACAGTTTCTTTTGAAAGATTCGGAGAAAAACAGGGTGTTAGTTTAAAAATGATGTTTAAATATTTCGTGGAAGTCCATACACTTTAAACGAATTTTTGACGTATGAAAAGAAAATTTTATTAAAAAAATCAGAACTGATATGTTTATTCAATCATTTGTTCGATTTTGTTACTTGTAATTTTATAAAAAAGATAATAAATATAATAAGATTTCAAATAATAACATTAGAAGAATATCATACCGTAAAATTATTAATGTTTGATGATTTAATCGAGAATATTTGACATATATATGTAGGATTTGTTTGTATGCTAATCACCAGATGTAGACACATCACGGACTATGTGTCTGACGCAAACCTTTTGCCATGTAATGGCAGGATTCGACTTTGAACTCTGGCCCTGAGAGAAGGAAAGAAGCCCCGTAGATGGGCGCTAGAGAAGAACTCTGACCGACGGCGAAACTGGAATGGGCTGCGTCAAGTAGCGAGATAATGTTATTGTCATGTATTAATAATTTCTGTAAATATCGCTGTAAATACATTAGAGCTTCATTAAAAATCTCTGTTATTGAGAGAGAACCAACGTTTCGTTAATGTGTTTGGAAATAAACCCTAGACAATCCACTCCGGCCATTAAACTTTTGCTAGACTGGTAGAGAAGTCTACATATATATATATCAATAATGTTTGTCAGCCAATAATGTTTGACATTTGTTATATATATATAATTTCAGAACAGTCTGTTACTAAGTCAGATTGCATATATTCAATGATTTATGCTTTGCTTATTCTAATTTTGTTTACTATATTGTATTTAATTCTCCATGAGTAATTTATTTAATTGTACTTTTCATATTTTTCAAGTAGGTTAAATTGGAAGAAGATAAATTTTTTAGATGAAATTTGAGCCTAGTGTTCTAAAAAGTTGGAATCATTATCTTCGAGAAGTAATGTGCGGTATTATTTAATTTTGAAATGTGCAAAACAGCAAAAATAATTAAACGTAGGAAACTCGAGCAGAGGTAAGGTAAGAAAAAATAAATGGGAATAATGATATATGATTTGATTTCTGATTCTATTGCATCATAAATCATAATAAATTTTACCTATCATTATTATAAATACATAAATCTTAGAAAATTTTTCTCAACTGGTTAAAATTCAGCACTACATACCCCTAATTTCATCATCCATCTTTTATTATAAATAGAATGAAGACTAAATTGCATAATAAATTGAATCCGTCAATTTAATTGTCGTTCATATTGAAAATGTAAAATTCATTACTCACAATGACCTGGCGTTCTTCATTTTTTTTTATCTGTTTCAGCAAATTTTTATTATTTATTTATTTTTTTTTGTTTGCTTCAGGTTTTTGGTTATCAGAAAATTGAATAGCGTTAAATATGTAAAATTTTATATAATGCATATGGTAATTCTATATATTTTCTTCAAATTTGTATGTGCACGAAATAAAGGAATTGAGTTTTAAAACCAAACTGGAGCATTTTTAAATTAATTGCTATTATAATAAACATATAAAATAAAAATTTAAAACACTTTTTCACAATTGATATCACTGCTCAATACACATTTTTTTAAACAAAGAAAATAGTCATTTAGTACCAATTTCAATAGACAAAATAGTAACAAAATAGATAAAAATAACAAGAGCCAATTACAAAATAGTAAAAATTTGGCAATTGGTTCTTGTTTAGAGATAGTCTGTTCTTTCAATTTTCTTGAAATACATGTAAAAAATTAAATATGAGAATAAGTAAATTTATATAATATAATTTACAAATTTCAATATTTTGTAAATTATATACCAAATCTTATAAGAAGAATTATTTAAGACATATGTATCATATATTGAATATATATGAAAAGTGTAACATTAATATTGTACATATACATTCTATATTATATTCTATATTCTACATTAAATATCTGAAAAAGTAAGATTTCAAATGCAGAAGACAATATTTTTATTTAAATTTATAGCAACTATTATATACACCCTTTGATGCTAAACGATCTGGCAATGTCAGTGTCTCTGTCGGCACTGCACAATGATTGGCTCTAAAAGAATAATAAAACTGAAATTTGTACCAATGTTTTGTGTGAGAAATAAATTATAGCAGAACATTTACGTTTTAGATAAACACACACTATATTTTAGTGCTGTGGTGCCATGTAATTGCATTAATTCCGCTAATAAATTCTTCTATACATCTGAAGAAGTGGCATTCGAAACTAAAAATATACCAACACTGCTTTAAAAAAGGCATTTCACCTCTATTCCAAATGCAAAAATTAGAAATCAGGACAAGACCTGGCCCCATTTATATGATGTAAGTATTGTTCAAAGAAACTTTCGATATGGCTGCGAGGATGAAACAAAATTGTAATGCCATTTGCCAATTCTATGATTTGAGGGAACGAAGTAATCACGTAAATGGCTGCTACTTCTGCATGGTTCAATATCACAAGGAAAAAATAAATCGATATCCCAAAGGAAAAAAAATCGAAATGAAAAGAGAAAGAAATTCAAATTAAAAGAAAAAATTCAAACCCCAAGAAAAAATTCGAAAGTGTAGTATGCTAATATACCATCGCCCATGCGATCAATCACCCATGGTGAAGAGTTTTACATTCCGGAAGCTCCAAATGAAATTTCATTGATCCAGACAAAGATCAAGAATCACTTTCATGCGATACTCTAAATGCATCTAGTGTTGAATATAAGTATAATATAAGTATGCTATAAGTATACCACACATTCTGTTTCAAGAAAAACTGAAAATCTTTGATGATATCTGATCTGTCCAAGTCTAAGGCAATGCCACTTGTATTGAATCTTAGAGAATGGAATTTACTCTAGAACCGAATTTATTCCGATCCATCAGCTTTTTAAGATGCAAATTTTCAAAGCCTACTCCCCACAATATGAGAAAAAAACATGGAATGCTTTTCAAGCAGTGCGATGAATTTCTAAGGAAATGTGAAGGCGAAGGTCTATAAGAAATTAGTAAACATGTTGTCTGTTTACAAGAAACTTTGTTGAACTATGTCTCGAAAAATCTTTTTTACAATGTTATTTGGTACCGCAAGCCTTCGGGCAGGACGGATATATACTTGAATCTTACAATGTTATTAAGACTTCTTTCCTGAAAGCATGAACATATTAGCCATATTAGGGAAAAAGCTTTTTTCACCTGTATTTTTGCAAAAATAGATTCACGAGAAAATGTTTTACTAAATGTGGGCAGATTAGACAATTTTCAAAGCATATTTTGAGGAAATGCATAAGCAGCAATCCATGCCACCCCGTAACGTAGTGTAAGCAGGTACGCTTTTGTTAACATATATTATCTCATATTGAAAACATTCAGTTACATATATATATATATATTGTAAGGGAAGTAATTTCAAATTTTCTCAAAAGCTAATTCTTCAACATAAGTATTAAAGTATTTGATGTTACCATACAAATCCATTAATCTTTTAATGTTAATTTTTTTTTTGTTTATAATTTAGATAAATAAATAAATGATAAAAACAATAAAAAATAGTTAAAAAACAATCAATACTACTTAATTTTGAGTTCATTTAATTGTAGAATTTAATTCAAAGTTTTTTTTATTAAAAATTATTTTATACTGATTAAGTGTTGAAACATTTAATAGATATTTTTAAAATTCAGTAAAATTCAAATTCTATTAACAAAATTAAACATGATTAGTCTATGACAGAAATTAAAGAAACTAATTTATTTTTCTTTGTACTGCATATCTTTTTCTAAACAAAAATAAAGTATATCCCAAAATTCCAGCAAGAGTAATATTTTTTAATATTTTTTTTTTTAAAAATGTGTTCCTCGAAAACTATTCAGTTTGCTAAAAGTATATCCCAATCATAATTCATCTAAAAGTGTCTAAAATATTGAAGGTATAAAATATATTGAATTATCTTCATAATTATATTTACTTTCTGCAAAAATTCATTTACCTTTCCATAAACATTTATGTTTCAAATGTACCATACATTTTTTTAAACTGTCCATTTAAAAATAATTTTTTTTCACTTATAAATATTTTAGTTCAAATATGTAACATTTAAAAAAAAAAAGATTAAAACTAATAATAATAAATATATTGGGTCAAAACACATTTAAATTATACAAATATTTAATTAGCCATTGTTTTTGTTAAGTCTTAATGTATTATTAATATTTAAGTAACGAAAGTTTCAGTTGAAATAAATGAAATAGCATAATTGTATATTTTTGTAAAAACTATTTTAAAATTAAAATTAAAACTTTATTCTATTCTTATTTCAAAATAATTTAGATAAAAATACAAACTTCTTTATCTTTTCTGAAACATTTTTTTGTTAAATAAAAATAATATTTTTATAAAAGCGATTATAAATCCTTTATGAAAATGGTTTTTGTGATGTTGGAATACTTTGTTTAAAGCTTAAAATAGGAACTTACTTTTAGATTTCGTATTAAGTTACATGCCTCTAAAACGATACATTTTTTTTTGTTGTTGTTTTGAAAAGCAATAAGAACGTTTATTTTTATAAAGAAGTTCATTTTCCAAAGATAAAAGTTTTCCATTCCTGTGTGTGTTTTAGGATATTTTTAATAAATATCCTAAAACATATATAATATAGCAATAATGAAACGCAATGAAATCAGGTAAAAACTTAGGAAGTTTTTTATTTCATTTATCCATTGTGTTTCATTCTACATTAATTTTTAGTGTTCTTCAAAAGTTGTTGAATTTTTATGAAAAAAATTTGTTTCTTTAACATATGTTGCTCAATTTTATATATAAAAAAATATTCTCTAGAGAAGTTAGAATAAGAAAATGAAATAAAGTTTAAATCTGTGTTTGTTTCAAGAAGAACTTTCCAAAGAATTAAACTTTTTATTATTTTTTAATCTCAGATGTGGGTTATTGAAATATTTCTTCAAAGCCAAAACATTTTTCAGATTAAAAACAAGCAAGATGATATGTTTATCTTGAACCTAGGGAATAAATATATAGTTTTAACGCTTAAAAACAATAATTTCAAGAGAAATTTGTTTCTTAATATATGTTAAAGAAATAGGATTTAAATTTAATTTTTCATAGAAAATTACATTAACTGATATTCAGAAAAATATGATAATTCTTATTCTGAAGCAAATGTAGAATTAAATACATTTTCAAGATCTTAAGGAATTCTAATTATTTTTGTTCAATATGTAGGACGATATTCAAGATGTATGACGATATGTGTATGTTTATTCCAGATGACGAAAAGTAGATGATGTATTTTTAAGTAGTTTTTAATATCTAGTTGTTGAAAAAATAAAAACATACACACAAATATTAAGAAAGAGATATATTTCAAGCGTTAAAAAAAAAAAAGGTTTCTTGAAGGAAATTTCAGTCTCAGAAAAATAAATTACTTTAATTTTGTTTAATAAAACTTTTTGATACCTAATATGCTAAAACAGTCACAGTTAATTAATGCCTTTGAGCTACATGCTTAGAAGATTTATTTGTCACTCTAATAACTTTACCAAAGGTTTACTTAACATTATTTCAGTTTGTTTAAAAGAAGAAAAAATAAAATTCTATTTCACATTTTTTTTTTTTTTTCATGTGGGTTTTAAGGTAAAAAATGTAATTTGTTTTATGCATTTTTTGTTTGCTTTAAGGAAAAAAAAAAAGTTGTATTTTGAATTTCGCATTTTCTGTATATAAATACATATATCTTTCTATCTATCTGTGTATTTTTTGTGAAAAAAATCGAGTTTTTTTTTTTAGTGTAGAGTTTTATTTAAACTTAAGCTTCATGAATCTGTTAAATTTTTTACTAGTTACTTTTTTTTTTTTTGATGAGTCAATATTATTCAAAAATACTGTGAGTTAGCTGGTAATGCTTCTTGGAATGATTGTTAGGTTCGGATATATTTATATGTAATAATGGAGAATGTTCGTAGAGCTCTACTTATGTATTTCTTTGAAGATGCGATACACTGTATTTCAACGGCCATTGTCATTTTTTTTAAATAACTATTAGACGTATTACCATTTATAACTTGGCCCACGTATTCTCATATCCATACGATATGAAGTACAACATAAAAAATGCCAATTATTTTATTTTATGCTTTTTTATTCCTTTTATAATGGGAATGCGTGTTATAAATATATGTGCCGGGATATTTTTCCATTGATAGCTAAGGGTAAGGGAAGAAAGGTAGTAGTACTCTACCACAGCTTGGGTGTTTTTACTTATAATTAAGATTCCATAATATGGTGGAAATGCAGATCCCCATTTTGCACACCGAATTTGTCACATCACTAACAGTGAATGTATTACCTATCATTAGAAAATTATATTATCATATAGTTATGCTGCATTATGTTCTAATTCTGTCATATAACATTATTTTAATTCACTTATTTTCCATTGCATATCTGTATTATTATTTTGAAGAATCCATGTTAAAAATTTTGTAAATGTAATTGGTTTATGGTTATCATTTCAAGTAGACAATTCAATAACTTATATCGGATACATTAGCACAATATCGCACAGTTTAATACCATACTCATCACTTAATTATTAAGTATGTTGTGATTTTAACATATAAGCATATTCTCCTGCAGGTTAAAGGTTAAAATCACAACCTACTCTTTTACATTTGTCAAATGATCTGTCTGCTGCTATTGACATTCCTTCAAAGAGACAACCCTTATTGGAATGAATAAAATTTCACAGACATTTAAACCTGGCTACTTATAATGTTGACTTGGTTCTGCCTGTTAGTAAAAAGTCCTACACTGAGACAGAGTTGAAAATGATTTTTTTACCCCTTTTATATTGGGAATGCATAAGATAAATAATTCGATATGCCCGGATGTTTTTCTATTGTGACCGATGAGTAGGGGGGAAGAAACGTGTTATTACTCTACTACAGATTTGAAGTTTTTACTAATAATTAAGCTTGTATAATGTATGCGCAGTGTGGAGTTCCTATATTGCTCCATAAATAAAGCTGAATTGTTCACATTACGGCCATTCTACTAGTGAATATATTGCCTAGCATTAGAAAATTATATTATGTTCTAATTGTATTAAGTTATTTTATTTTTAATTCTATTATTTTTTGTTGCATGTCTGCATTACTATTTTGTTAAATCCATATTAAAAGTTTTTGTTTCAAAAAGTTTTTGTTTTTAAAAGTTTTGGTTAGGTATCAATTCAGGCAGACAGTTCAATAACTATTATCGGGTACGGTTGTACAATATCACACTATATCAATTTAATACTATACTCAATAATTATTTTTTATAACGCTAGGTGTTTGTTTTTCTGTTTGTTTTGTAACTCGTAGTGCTTGTTTATTCTCATAGCGTTTGTCTGTAACTTATTACATATCACCAAGAAATTAAAAATAACTTAAGTACATTTTATCGAAAGGATTAAAACTAATTCTTACTAAATGAAATTTTACTTTCTACAAAAAGGCAAAAGGAAAATAATCATTTTCACATTTTCCTGAGATTTAAATTGTGATTAATAAATGATTAAGATTTTATTTAAAGTAATAAACACTATAATTTAGAATTTTGAAAATAAAGCTAAATATAAATATTTTAGAAAATCTTTTTAATTCACCATTACCAGAAAAGCTTATGAATAAAATAGATTTTTTCATGACTCTAAAATATTTTTCTTACAATCATTAAACAAATAATACTAGATATCCACCTAAGAACACTTTTCGCGTTAATTTTGAGAGTAGTTTTTTTTTATTACTGTAAAAAAAAAAAAAACCTGTTATTGGTAAAAAGTACTCCAACTCGATTACTTTAAATTTAATCAGAATTAAAAGATAAGCTTACGTTTAAATGCTGAATGAACTTCAAAAACTCAAAATGCCATTATTTATTCCTTAGAATAACACTTTTTCTGTTTATTCGAGTTTCATAAAAATTCCATATGAAATACATTAACCTATTACTATTTGTAGATTGTAAATATTTCTTAATTCAAAAAAAAAAAGTAGCAGATATTTTTTTACCTAAACTGATCTTTTTATTTTATATTTCAACAGGAAATTTGTTTTACTAACTAAACATCTGGGTGATTTATTACCGGAAAACGGATCATCGTTTTTTTTTTATTATTTTAAGATCAAACTCTCAGTATAAAAGTTGTGTTTTTAATCGTTAAACTGGCAATATTTTCTTTAAGCTAAATTCACTTTTTTTTAATTCGTCTTTAAGACCATCTACAAAGTTTACAAGTAAACCATTACAAGCAATTTACGATTTGTATAGAAAAAATGCTATTTTTAAAACTTTGAACTAAAAATATAAAAGTATGGTTATTTATAGTATAGGTATGTTTTATTTAATTACCTTTATAAATTTTCAAATAAAATATTAAACAACTTCGGCATATAATGAGAATTATAATTTCTTTGAACAATTATTTGTAATAAATCAAAAATAGTAGATTGAACCCCACTTATTGAGCCAATAATAAGTGTTCTAATTAAACAATTTACGATTTATTAATTTTTTATTAACTGCTTTTAAAATACATTTTTTAAGAAAATAAAATTTTAGAGATAGTGTACAAGAATTATTTCTTTAAATATTTTTTGTGAAAATTAGAAAAATTCATGACCTTTAAAATTAAAAAAAAAAAAAAAAAATAGTGGGAAATCATGAAATTCATTATGAATAAAAAATAGTAACACTTGCTAAAGACAATTAAATTTCTATAAATCATAAAATCATTTAAAATTTTTCAAAAGCATCAAAATAGCAAATATATATTCAGTCAAATGCATTTTTTTACAGCTGCATGGAATTAAATTTAAATTATATTCAAATTTATCATGTTTTTGTTTTTTCAAACTATTCCAAATTATTTTGGAGGTGATATATGTCTCATTAAATTAAATTTTCTTTTAGAGATATTAAAATTGAATCAAATCCATTATAGAAAAAGTGAAAATCTTAAAAAAATCAGGATTCATTAAAATTTATTTATTTAGTTCTTAAAAACAGGACTCCTTAGATTGTAAATATATTGTGCCAGACAAAAAGTATCCAAAGCAATGATTTCATAGTGAGGCTGCATAGGACTAATTATAAAATTGCAAACCCCGAAAAAAAAAAAAAGGAAACTTCTGCTGCCATTTTTTCTCAGACGTATTTGTTCTGTTTTCCCCTTTTCAGAAACAAAAAAAATTAACTCAACGCTCTTCTGGTTCAGCGCCAACATATTAAAACAAAATAAATAAAGGCAGTAAATAAGGCACCTTGAAACTTGAAATTTTAAATTATTTATTACAATCTACCTTAATTACATTCGCATTATACACAGAAAATGCAGGTAACAAAGGATATTTTCAAAACATAATTTACAAATAGCATTAAAAAACTCCTAATGAGAAGAATGAACCTACTACGCTGATATCAAAGAATTAATTACTGGCATTATTTTTATCAGCATGATTCTTACGTCACATCAATTCGCAATTCTCAGTCGAATCTTTTTTTTTAACAGATTTGTGACCGCTCAGAGACTTAGTTCGACTAATTATGATGAAAACTCAATTATTGTTATATTTACTTCTTTCATTTGGTTTTCACCGTCATCTTGCATTCATTAAATGCTCCTATCATTATTTATTTTTATTGTTCTTATAGTTTTAAAGAAAATTTCTTTGTGAAAATTTGGAATATTTCTGTTTAATCACTTATTAATTGGTGCATATGATTTATTAAATATTTCAATCTATACAGATTTTCTAAATGTTGTTTACGTTGCTGTTTTTTATGCCAAAATACTATACAACCAATATTTTCATCAATACTTTTTTATATTAACTTATTATTTTTTTTAAGGATAACTTAGAAGAAAAAATATATGAAAAATTTAAACTTTAATGGGAACCAAATGGAATTTAGAAGTAATTATAGTATGAACAAAAGGTGAGTTTTAATTTTCCCCTCACAGATCTTTCTTTGTTGCTGTTTTTACATTAAAAACCATTACAAACAATAGCACAAAGTTGTACACAAATAAATATAGAACGCGCAAGAAAAAAAAAAATAGTAAATAAATTAGCTGCATAAATGTTTCCATGCCTTGTTTCTTAACTTGTGTCTCTAGACAATATTGCTTTCTATTCAAAGAATTTGTAATAAACGTTATATAGTATATATAAAAAAAATTAAAATCATTCCTACTTATTTTTCACTATATTGCAGGAAGTCCTTTGTAAATAATTTTCATTCATTTTTTTAAGTATATTTGGCGCCATCTATTGGTAGATATATGCAACTTAAATCTAAAAAAATTTTAATTAATTAATTAAATTTAACTACTGAATTAATATTTGAAAAACTGTATTAACATCCAGTGTCATCCACTACAAGTTAAAAAAATGTATTTGAGCTTGAGTGGATGAATAAAAAGTATTTTATTAGCGATTGAAAATTTGAA
The DNA here is from genome assembly GCA_021605095.1 of Caerostris extrusa. Lineage (NCBI taxonomy): Eukaryota > Metazoa > Arthropoda > Arachnida > Araneae > Araneidae > Caerostris > Caerostris extrusa. The sequence goes on from BPLR01010080.1 coordinate 17,341, forward strand.
CAAGATATATATAGAAAGTGAGTGAGCTAATAGAAGGAATTGAAAAAAGTAGAACAAATTTTATTTTAAACATATTGCAGCAAAATTAAACATATAAGTAAACAGCCCACTACTAAAATATTCAATATAATTGATTGTTAAAAATATCATCTATAAAATATTCTTCTCAAATTTTCTTTCGAACTTTGTCGTCATTCTCATGTGTGTGTGTAGAGAGAGAATTAATAACTTAAATCATTAAGTGACACTAATGAGATGTAAACGACTGTGCTGTTCTAGGCCTAAGGCTGTCGCATCTTCCCACTGACGTTTTGAAAAATAATTCCCTGGCGAGGATTTTCAGACTTTCTTTTCTTGTCGACATGGATGTCTGCAAAAAATAATAATAATAATGACCAAAGTTTCTTTGTGCTTCACTTCTCAATATCTTAGAAGCTAAAGTTTTTAAACACCTTCGTAAATTACAGTTTTTTATAGTTCATTATTTTATATTAGAATTTTTAGCATAACTGAAAAATGAGCCTTCCAATGTAAAATTATAAAAAAAAAAATAAAAAAACGAAACAATTGAAATCAAAAAACGGATGTTTTAAACTTGTAGAAACTGTGTAAACATATAAAAACTTGTAGTTTGATCTATCCGATATTTGGAATTAAAAATAAAATGAAATGAAAGCATAAACACACTTTGCGCTTGATAATATCTTCTACTCGTCAGCTCATCCGTCTACCCATAGATTCAGAGAGTTTCTGGTAAGAAGAAAAAATGGGGTGAAATGGCGTTATCGCTAGGGTGTAATTTCTTAGGGTAGAAAGATAATTTCTTAGATTACCTTCAACTTTCTTATGAAAATACTAAAAAAACAGTTATATTGATATAAGCATTATTCTTTAAGTAATTAATAAATCAGATTTATAAATCGTGAAGAAATATTCTTGTCTCTAGTTTTTCTACCAAACCCCCATCTCTCCTCTTTCACCTCCAACCTCCACACCTCACTCGTCTTTATGCAAGTTAATATAAGCCTTCTTTATGAGTGCATCATATCCTGTCAATAATGCTCCACAAATAGTCAACAGAGTTCATGATATTGCTTAGACTCTGCCCGTAACTTTCAACATTAAATCTTGTTTAGTGAAGGACGTTAACGTCAGATGTCATTAACTGCAGTTGGATATTTGGAAAATATCCTTATTTCACAGTTTTGACACAAATGGTGCAGAGAATTTTCAATGCATTTAAACTTATAAATAAAATATTTCAAAATATATCGGTATTTGAATAACAAATATTCAGCCTGCCAAATAAAACTAAATTTTAACTATGGCTCAAATATTATATTATTTTTAGATAAAACAGAACACATTAGTAAATATTTAATTTTTGCTCTTATAAAACAAACAATAATGATTTTGAATATTTTTAAAGCATCTATCCATTTGTTGCATTATTAAAAAAATCCAAATTATGAAAATAATATCTATGGATATTAATTATTTAATATATTGATATAATCAGTTTTGGCCTATATAGAATATATAAGCGAAACATAAATTTTGGAAATATTTATTTATTTCGTAATTGCCTCTAATTTTGAAAACTGCTTTTTTTATTTTATCTAATTGTATGTGGTTTAGTTAAAAGAAAATTTGTCCGAGAAAAAAATGAGAAACTACTGTGTTTAACATCTAATTAGAAATTTTCTGTTGTAGATGGAATTATAACTTTTTGAAATAAGTTAGACACTTTACTTAGTTACTCTAGTTTATTATTTAACAATTTATCAGTTTTTATTATTAATATTTTATTATGCTTTAGATATTTATTAAAATCACATGTCCCGCGTATGGTCACATATTTAAAGTGCACACACATACACACATCAATCTCTCTCTATATATATCTATATATGTGTTTTGCGTGTATGTGTGTGTTTGTGTGTGTGTTTGCGTGTGTGTGTATTGCAAAAACTTATTAAAACAAAACAAAAAAAAAATCATGCTAAGATTTTTATTCAAATAATATTAGGAATTATATTTATTTCTTAAAAATACAAGATAACAAAGTCGAAGTAATGATTTTTCAAGAATAAAAAAAAAAAGAAAAGAAAGTTTCTTTTTAAAAGGAAGAAATTCCTTTCAAGATTGTGGATTTTCATTAAAGATTTAAACATCATTTCTAAACTAATACAATATTTACTTCAAACCTTTCCAAAAGGATCTACTTTTAACTATTCGTAATCTTGTAGAAGTAAATTGTGTCCGAAATAAAATCCACATTTATTATAGTATTTTTGAAAATTTATTGGATTCTACTCAGGTGTATCCGACATGGAATTTCCTTTTTCTGCTTCAGTGTTCTTCGTTCTTTTAAATATCTACTTTCATTTTTTTTATTTTTTAAATATAGTTATATGCTATATTTAAAAGCAACACTGAAAGTATGCTTTTCTCTTATTTTTAAAATTTTTGGTTTCTTTAAAGTTGAATAAAAATATATACAGCTACAAAAACTTTTTGAAATTAAAAAAAAATATTTGTATTAGATAGCTTCTATATTTAAAATATTATTATTTCTAACTTGTTGCAAGAAAACACGTGTCTTAAAGTGCAATTATCCGTAGCACTACAACAAATTGCAAATATATCACAAATTGAATTATACAAAATGTTCTATTATTTGTTATATAAATCACATTGAAATAGTTCTAAAATAATTTGTAAATTTTAAAAATCTTTTTTATGATGTCTAGTATGTTCCTATTCACGAAAATTATCTAAATAATTGTTTTTCACACATTATAATAATTCAATGATAAATTTCGTGTAGAGATTGCTTTGTGGTACTTAAATTCTAAATAATTATTAAAATTCGTAGAGATATTTCGAACATAAATAGATTGAATTTAACTTTGCAGTTTAACTATTACTTTCAATATAGTTTAATAAATTGATATTAAACTAAAGCATATTTAACAAATTGCATATATGCATGCAATGCTTTGCATATATTAATAAATTGATTGACAAACTAAAGCTATTTCTTTTTTTAAAAGAACTATCTGAATATAAAAAAGAACTATCTATTAAAAGAATATAAATTTCTTTTTAAAAGAACTATCTATTAAAAGAATATAATTTCAAAATTTCGCTTGTATATACATATTTATAAACGAATTCATGATAAAAATTCCAAGCCCAATAATAGTTAACTTTAAATAAAGTGGGTTTTTCTACTTTGTAATCGTATAAAATAGATAGTACTTGCCGTGGATATATTTTTCTTTCTTTGTATTGCAATTTCCTAAATATAAAAATATTAATGCTGTAACGTCACCTGCACTTTATGCATATAAAAAGGTACTTAAAGTAAGGGTTTCAGCAAGGAAGTCATAGTTGGAATGAAGATTTGCGACTGACAGGGTGCAAAAATTAAAGCTAATATGTAATGATTGTACGTCAGGTCAGAAGCGCTTCAACGGAATCCTTCTCCATCATCAAACATGTTAACCTCTTCAACACCTCCCAAGGTTATTTCCACTGTCTTCGATGCTTAGTTAAGGTTAATACGGTTACATTCACAATTGCTTTTAAGATGTCGCCCTTTAATTACTGTAGATTGACAGACTCGTCTGGAGTGGTGTCATGGTCTATTGTTGTAGCTGTTAGCTGTCTGGCATTGCATAGTGTTCAATGACTCAGTCTGAGGATAGAGGATTATACGACTAGATGAGAATTAGCAGACACCGAATTTCAGTTTTACAGAGGTGTACAGATACTGTTGTATTTATATTAATGTAAAATGTTTTACCTAATGTTCGCAGTTCATCCCTATTCCTTCTACGTTCCATTTTAACAACTGAAAGATATTTTAATGATATTTTGTGTGTTTACTACATGGCACTTTGTTAGAAGTGGATAGCATTATGGGTTATTTTTCCAAGAAGAGATTAGCGTATGCCATGAGATTCCTTTATATCTGGATTGCTTCCGTATTGTTAACACTCTTTCTTGAACAGCAAGATTTTAGATATTTCGCCAAATGAACATTTATAGCAGATTGCAGGTCTCTAGCTTCTTGTTTCAGATCAGACGCAACAACTGAGGAATGATGATAAACTGTATTCCAAAAGGAAATTGAAATTTTCCAGCTTGAATAGATTTATACAAGCATGCGTCACCGCAAAGGGCAGTTTCGCAAATTGCTGATATTAAAATTCAGTGTAATCACTAGCTGTTGATAGGATCTAGAATTTTTAATAATTTCATTGTGCATATGTTCTATACATATTTCAATAAAATGATATCTTTCTTCATATGGCTTCTTTTATAAGAAGCAATATGCCTTAAGATCTTTGCTTGAAGTCTACATAATTTAGTGCAATTGGTTATAGTACTTATTAAAATTAATTACAAAATACTCCGTATAAAAATAGTGTTTTGGAACAAAGCAAGCAAAATAAATAATAATCCAAAAGAACAAGAAATAAATAATATTCCAAAATAGTTTTGGCAAAAAAATGATAAAATTTCAAAGAAAGGAAAATGATAATGTATAAATTACATAAAAAAATCTTTAATTCTAAAGCTTTTTATTTAAATTAAATAAAGAAAGCAATTGCATGCGAATGGTATTCAGGTCAGATTAGGCCTTTGATTGCCTTGATGGGGTACAATATAAGTCTTTGAATTCCTGGGTCTGAATGGCCGGGTGTCTGGCGCTCGGTACCACAGGTTTCGGGTTCGAGTCCCGGCGGTGCCATGGATGTTTGTAGTGGTTCATAATCCACTTTAAACGGTAGGTCCCGGTCTGTTTAGCCAAACGTGTGCACAAGATGACCGTAGAGCTACAAACCAACACCAACACATTTGAATTCCTTCCACTTTCCAAAATCTGACTTGTTTTACTTTTACTTTTTTTAATTCCTATATTTTTCAATTACTTACTCATTATACTGAATTAAATTTTCCGTAGTGTTTGTAGCCATACATTAATAACTAAATTTTACATAAACATTTCATTTACATCATAATAATCTATTATTTTTTATTCGTTAATTAAATGGATTTTTAATAAATTTATGGCAATATAAACTAAAAATGCATTAAACTTCTACTATAAATTTCTGGTGTCTTATAATAAAATAACGTTGAATTTCAATTATTACAAATGCAATTATACAATTGTGCAGTTTCGTAGATATACATTATTTTGAAGAGCTTTAAGATGCTGGTACTTAATGTTCTGATCTATAATATACTAGAACAAGTCTCCAAAACTTCGTCTCCGTCCACAAAACAGTTCTAAAAATTAGAAGAAAATGCAGCTCTAGTTTGGCTGGGGATTAAATCTCGGGTTTTTAAACCGTTTATGATAGTGCATAATAGTATCATTTGTAAATTGTTTGTCAGATAACCCAATGGATTTCTGAACTAAGTGAGTTCTTTTTGAATCAAGATATTACGAACCGACAGCTTTTGTCTGTAAGCCTAAGATGAGAATAAAAAGGTCTATGTCAGGAAAGACTTTCCAGGAGATGATTAAATAAGTCAAATATCCCTTTAAACGCAACTCTTTAGGGTTCATTCCAAATTGGGGGAAAAATATAGGTATATTGTAACAGATTTCTCCAGTTAACTATCCCAACAAACAGTAATAAGAATGACATATCAAATCTATAAAAGTGTTAGAATCAAATTCATTTAGGTATGTACATGAGGGTTAAATACACCAACACTAATGGAAGCATGAGATTTTAGGTCCCTAAATTAAAGTAAATAAAAGCATTACCAAACAATATTTTATCTATTAAAAGACATTTTAGGAATTGTAAAGCAGATGCATTTAAATGACTTTCACTGAATGGTTTTAATTTTTTTTTTATCACTTTAAAATTTTGTGATATTTGTGCATATTTTTAAACAATTTCGAATACATATTTTTGAAAAACAAAGTTTTATTTTAAAATAAATTGGGGGAAAAATATAGGTATATTGTAACAGATTTCTCCAGTTAACTATCCCAACAAACAGTAATAAGAATGACATATCAAATCTATAAAAGTGTTAGAATCAAATTCATTTAGGTATGTACATGAGGGTTAAATACACCAACACTAATGGAAGCATGAGATTTTAGGTCCCTAAATTAAAGTAAATAAAAGCATTACCAAACAATATTTTATCTATTAAAAGACATTTTAGGAATTGTAAAGCAGATGCATTTAAATGACTTTCACTGAATGGTTTTAATTTTTTTTTTTATCACTTTAAAATTTTGTGATATTTGTGCATATTTTTAAACAATTTCGAATACATATTTTGTGAAAAACAAAGTTTTATTTTAAAATAAATTCAAAATATTTTATAAATGAATTCTGGTTACCATTGTCAAAACACCAAAAACACATTACTTTATTAGGGATATCATGCACAGTCTTAACTCTTTTATCACTGCCTCTTTTCTTATATTTTTTCAAATTCATGTATGCTATTCAAAAGATACAAAATGAATTATTGAAGATCCATATAAAATATAATATGGATCAAGAAATTAATTCAGAGATAATATTGTAAAAATAAATCTTATTTGAAATGCGGTTTAATTATCGACAATCATTACCATCCCAAAGCTGAAGGGATTTAAGTAGCAGATACATCCCATTAAGTAACAAAGTGAAAGGCTTTATTAAGCAAAGCACCATTATACGAATCTATTTCAAGCGATATCTGAAGTGTAAGGATAATGTTTTCCCTCCTCCTTGTGTGCTGAAGATTAAATATTATGGTTTCCTTTATTAAAATCATTTCCGAGCTTTAATTAATAGAGAGAATCCGTTCAATTGAGTTCTAGTTTGAAAATTTATCGTTACAGGAAATCGATTTCTAGTAACACATTGACCCCAAACCAATAATTTTTTTGGTTCACCTAAAGAGTAAAATCTGGGCTCATAAAAAAAAAAAAGGCTACAGTAGTCCATGGACTTGAATATCAATTGGAAATTAAGATTGCGCAATCAAACTTTTTCATATTGATTGCGATATGTAAAAGATAACCTAAAACCTTTTTTACGGTTTAGATACAAACCTCCTTAGTGAACATTTTCACTTACATTTTATCTTGATGTACCCCTTCCAGTGACTGTTGCTAGAAAAGATTTAAAATGAATGTATGTTGTTTTTCTGTTGTACCTTGAAATTGGCTGTAAATCAGTCCTCTCCTGTATCTGTTGTTTTAGATTGCAGTATCTTTTAGAAATTGATTTGAACCTTAGAAATGAGCTCCAAAGTCCAATCATTACAAAAAGATTCACATTTCCCCATCTTGATGCAAAAATTGACTCTGGTTTACTTTTATTCATTTAGTGACTTTTGACAAATGATGCCGAAATCTGATTTACATCGAAATTTCATTATACAATTTCATCTTCCAAAACTTGCTTTTATATATATATCTATTATTTTATTTCACTATTTATTGTGGGCTTTATTTTATGAATGAGTGGTAATTTCTTATCTCTCAAAATTCTGGAGTTAAAATTAATCTGTTTGAATAAATATGAGTTTACTTGATGTGGTATTTTATTAGTTATTTCGAAAAAATGCACGTGTATGATTGAATTAACTTTTGAAATATATATATTTCATGTTAGTTTGGTGGGATATCGCGGAACTAGTTAATGTCGATTCTAATGGGAAGCGATGATTTTTTAAAAGTTTTTAATGGTTAATATTAATTTAGTCGTATTATGAAAATATGGTAATTAGTCGAGAAGATGATTTAGTTTAACTTTATTTTACTTTTTTACTTAACCAAAATAAATACTGAATTTTATGAAAACAACTATTAGAAAACTTAAAAAAATAATTCATTATAATTAATAGAATTCGATAAATATGTTAATATTTTAGTCAATAGAAAAATAATCATTTAAAAATAAATCAACCGTATTATAGAAAATTACAATATAATAATGAAAATTGTTATTTAATATGTGTATTTATTTAAATAATCCATTAAATTCAAGTAATTGCTTTTTGAAAAGTTATTAGCTAATCAGGAATTTATTATAAAATGTGCAGTAGTGGTTTTGTTAAAAATTTATGTTAAGGAAATAAATTAAAAAACCAAATATCACATTAAAATGTCTGATTATAGCTATTAACGTAACCGACATTTCCTGAGAAATTATCATATTTTTGTTATATTGAGAATTTGTACTGTTTAATCATTTTGATTGCAGAATTGTTTATTATTTTCAATATTAAATACATGTTTAAATGCATTCGCTTAAGCAAATTTCATATTATGTAAATTTTAAAATACAAATAATTTTTAAAGTAAAAGTACTATAGAATGGAATTTTCTTTTCTCAATTTAGTAGTAAAATAAGACTAATGGTTAAAAATCTTAACATGTAATTTAACTTTTAATGAAATTTGCTTCTATTCCTTAAATTATTTAATATATCATAGAAATACAAAAAAATATTTTGAAATAAGGATGAACAATGTATAGAATAAATGTGCAGAAAGGCTTTGATATTTTTGAATAATTTTTAAACTCTAAGAAATCTTCATAATATATGAAGTTTCATGCGATACTTATGTTATTGCTCTTGAGTTTTCACAAACTGCTTAATATTTCTACTTAAAAACAAACAAAAAAAAATCATAGATACTCTTATCTGTCCGTAACCATGTAATCTGTATTTAAATGCATTCAGATCACATGGCCTCAGGGATATGCGGCACTCAAAGCATTTTTTGTGATGTTACTTTAAGTAATTGTATTTGTTGATGCTGCCTATAAAACGAATATTACTCAAGGAAATAAAACGTCTCTTGAACAAATATGAAAAACTTTATTTTCCTGAATACATAGTTTGGAAATGAAATGGGCCTCTATCTCGCGGAAATTTGACATGCATAGTAAAAAAGATATAACTTTGAAATATTTTAGGTTTAAGTTTGATAATGTACTTGTAATACTTTTATGTTGTTTTATGTTTTATGGTTTATTTTTATTTTTATTTATTTATCATTTTTTTCAAAAAAAAAAAAAAAAAAAAAAGATTTCTACATTTTTTTCCAATTAAAAAAAAATCTTTTAGTGCAAGTATTATGCACACAAATTTTAGACACGTTATATATATATATATATATGTGTGTATATATATGTGTGTGTGTGTGTTATGCATTTGAAACATTTAGTAACCCATTATTAAATCACTTATACAGACCAGTTGATGGATATCGACGCTACAAATTTTACACAGATATTTGCAAAATCAATACATGTCCTATTCATCTTTCTTTTTGCTAAGCAGTTACAGCATTGAGTGACAAAGAGATGGAATAGAAGATTAAGCAATGTTCTCCGTTGTGTATCTATTATTGATAAATCCGATAAGAAAAAGCTTTCTTGTGAATAAAGCATCAGTAAATAAATATTGTGTAATGCTTTTTAGTTATAATTTTTTTTAATATGATGCAAATGAGTGTTTGAAATTAACGCACAAATAACCAGACTACATATTTCTGTTAACGAAGTAGATAAAAAAATTTAAATTATGTGAAAAAAATAAATTAAATTACGCTAAAAATTAAAATTATGTGATATGTTACAAAATAATATTTTACATTGATTGGAATATATTATTTTTATTTTACTTTTACACTTGCATCACAGAATTTCAATTGACTTATTTAATCTCAGTATCCTTCGGCACATTTTAAATTAACGAAATACATTCTTTCGCAGACAGGTGGACAGGAAGAATTCGTCTTTCCGATTTTTTTGATCACTCGTTCTCTATACAATAAATCATTGTACCATGGATTTACAATACCTAGAAAATGAAATGAAAGACTACTTTATAACTACTTCTTCAATAAAAATATTCATTTAAAAAGTTCTTCCTTCAAAATGTTGCTTTTGAATGATTTAAAAGACTTTCTTTGAAATAGATGCATTTGTTTTTACATTATTAAGGAATCGTAAAAAAAAACCAAAAGTTTTAGTGAAACCTGAATCATTTAATATAAAAATATATCTTTTATTCATTCTATTTTTTTATTTATTGAATCAGATTTAAATATTATCTATATATTTCCTGTTAAGTACATAAAAATTAATATTTTTAAATATAAATTAATACTTTATTATTTTGTTATTTTAATGATAAAAATCTCATTCATAAAAGTATTCAGGATCAGCAGACAATAATAAACGATAACTGGTTTTTCATTGCTAGTTGGGCAGTAATTGTATCTTTAGACGATGTATTCAAAAATTTAATCTTTGTCTTATTTCTAAAAAATTATTTAAAAATTATCTTCTCATATTTCATTAAATTGCTTTATTTTTTCACAAAGGGAACACTGCTAAGATGTATTTAAATGATATGTCATTATTTATGCCTTAAAACTCTGTATACTTATATATTTTGTTAATATTAAATAAATTATAATCTCTATCTAACATCTAGATATAAATTCATTTCTTAATATCATAACGGTTAAAGGACCACTGCTCCTCTACTATGGGATAATTTTTTGAAAAAAAAAGTATTTTATTAAAATTAGAAAATATGTACAGCAAATACAAATTAGTTTCCTTATTCCATGATTGATTTATTGAACTTAATATTTGCTCATATTATTTATAATGAAAAGAAAAACCCAATACATATTTATAATAAATTCAAGATTTGGAAAAAAAAAAAAATATTTGAACAATCAAAAGATTGTATTTTAATATCAAACGGAATTTATTCTACAAAAAATTTAAAATAAACGATTAATTATTATCATCAAAATAAAGTACACGAAGAAAAGTTAAATATCAAGATGGCATCTTCAAACTTTATTTTTAAACTTAAGGAAATAACAGCAGTTTACAAATTATTCAACGCTAATACTTTCTCTTAAAACCATATATTAAATGAATTTATTTATTATTTATTTTACTTTTATTGGTAACTATGGTCTTAGACAAATAAAGATCTACTGACAAACGTTCTTGTAATTTTAACGAGTTTCACTAATGATGAAAAATGCTTTACTCATGACTCTAAATGATTCTCTAATGATATAATAAGAGATAGAAAATATCACATTTATATAGTCTTGACTTCCTTGTGCTGCACCAACTGAAATTTAGAATTATCGAAGAGTGTAGAAATACTATTCAGAGAATATTAATTACCTCCCTGTTGAAAGGAATATTCTTATTAGAAATTACGACACTTCATTTTAGGTGAATGGAAATATTAATTAGTTTTCTAATAGTTACTGCATCTATTTGTAAGGCAGGGGGAATTAATACATGTAGTTATGATTTTCTTGACTATATCGTATTCAAATATCCCTAACCAGATAACCTATGTGGTTTGATGTATAAAATATTCTTATAAAATCTTTCATTTTATTCTCAATCATGTGTTGCTTAGGTAGATAACATATTTAACAAATTTTCCATTAGTACTAATGAGTAACATAATCTGTAATAAGTATTCGTAAACATATCTGAAAGAATTATAACTATTTACTAATTTGATTAAAATATTATGGTTACTATAAATTTTACTTACCATAGCCGTCTGTTTAAAATGTAAAATATAGCAGAATTTAACCAAAGCTTCCTTTACGCATTTTGATGATAATTCAATTAAAAGGACTTTTTATTTCTTATAAAAAGAATTCTGAGAATCACTGTATCGCAAAAACATGGAAACAAATCAATTATTATTTAATATGCACTGATGGCCTTTCAAAATGCAACACTGCGAAACAGAATATATGTCTAAGTCACATTTATTTGACAAATTAAACAAAGGGAGAATGATTGAACATACAACGATCCTACTTCAGTAAAATGAAGACAACAGCATTTTGTGTAGCCGCTAAATCTGGCAATAATTATGCTATTGTAAATAATTTTATCAACATTATTTTTATATTTCAATTATTCTCCGCTGAATTATGTTTATTTTGGGAAAAGGTTATGCGTTAAAATATAAATCATATACGAGTACTAGATCAAAATTTTCTCCACTGCAGCGAGTCAGATTATATCTAAAGGATCCATCTCTTGTTTGGATAATATTTTACTATTAATCATAACTCTATTTCTCGCCATGGTGCTATCAGCAAGAAAATTAGATTGATTACTCGTATAGTGTCTTTAAACTTCATTATAATGGATATTCAAATTAGATGATACTAGGGATTCATTATTGCATTAATTTGAATTTTGCAAAAACGAAAGGTTGCTGAAGGTAGGAAGGTTATTATTATTATTTGAAAGATGGATAAATTAAAATTGAAGTGGAAATTTATAAGAACTGCTATTACCAAATTATTGAATAAAATAGGAAGCGAGATTAATGATTCAAATATCGATTGATGTATTTCAGAAAAATATCGAAATTTATCAAATACTAAATCAGAAAAGTTATATAAATAAGACTTAGAAATTGAAGAATTATTATATACAGATTCTTTGACGTGGAATTTCAGACCACACTGAAATACGTTGAAAAATAAATATCTGACAATTCAGAATTAAAAGAACTGATTAAAAGTGATCTTTTTCCCGAAAACGAAAGTCTGTCTACCAATAATGATTCCATGAATCACAATAAACAAGTTATGAGCTGATCTAAATTAAATAATTTCTATGTTTAACTGTGGTAGTATTCAATGCAATAGTTTTAGGAATTCTTTTAAAGCAGCTATTCATAGAAATGCACTTCTATCGAAAGTTGAAATATTTAACCCTTTGAAATCTTATTTACGGGAAATGCAGTGAACGCAATTGAAGGATTCTCAATTTCTGATGAAAACTATGACTCAGCTGTAGAATTTCTACCAAATATATTCGATCGCCGTGATTTAAAACTAAACGCTCATATGAAAAATTTTTAAATCTTAATCCTTTCTGCGATTCTGATGACTTAGTTAAACTCAGTCATTTATACGATACTTTTAGACCAGGGGTCGTTAACCTTTTGAGTCGGAAGAGTCAAAAATTACAATTTACAAAATTTCAAGGTTTTTAAAGAGCCACACAATTTTTCTTGCCAACAATAAATAGTACTCGCATAAATAAAGTTTCTTGATAAAAAAAAAACTAATCTATTTATTCATAAGAAAAAATATCTATTTATTCATATATAAGTAGTGTTTTTCACAACATATTAGATAATATATATATGGCATTATTACTTATTATTTAAGTAAAAATTAAAACAATTAAACATTTACTTACAACACTAACTTGTACTTCAATATATATGTAAAATTTCGTGGTTTATTTTGCTCTGAAGAATCGCTGTTGCCCCTTTATTTTTCTGTCGTACTTCTGGCTCCATCAGTTGCTATTTAAACAATTTTATTTAAATCGTTCTTATTGTCTTCAAGGCATTTTTCATGGCATTCGCTATATCTTCCCCTCTAGTTTGCCCCGAGGCGGTAGCAATCCTAGAAGTTCTTCTTTTGGACCTATACCTGAAGACATATACCTGACAAAAAGGGCAACTTGTGCCGTGTCTTTTATGTCGTAAGACTCATCTATAGCAAGTGATAAGGCAGAAGAAAGTCGAATATCTTCCATCTACAAATATGTTACATTTGAAGACATTTTAGCTATTCTATCTTATACTTTTAGTGGATAGTGGCAAATCTTTGATTTTTTTCGAGATTTCTGGTTTGTTTTTGAAATCACGAAACCGTTCGTCAGATACACGTATGTAGCAATCTTTGACGTACTCGCCATCTGTGAATGGTTTTGCCGTTTTTTTTTTTTTGCAATTTCTAGTGATACGCGAAGCTTGCCAGATTAACATTACTTGTAGAATGCGTCCAGTTACTTAACATGGAACTTGATTGCTGTTTTTGTTCGATTTTTTAAAAGGAGCCGCAGCTTCACATCCAGTCTTCTGCAGTAGAAAGTGGTTCTACGCCGTTGCATAAGCAGCGCAACGGCGTAGAACCACTTTCTACTGCAACTTATTGGCATCCACCCACGCAAAGAAAGAAGACATAACGGATTTATGCTTGCTTCGCAACGAATCATCACATAAATCGCATTTCTGTAGAACTGGAAGCTAAAAAAAAAAAGTGTTATGTAAAACAGGACTTTGCTTTGTGTGCTTGGGTAAGCATAATAGAGCAATTTGCTTTGAGTTATAAAAATAAATCGAATACTGAATTACCTATTGATGAATTGGAAAAGACATTTGAAATGATTGAAGTATCGTAGGCATCATCCACTATTTCGAAAAAAGAAAAACTCAAAGAGTTTTATTACAAATTTTCTGCATAATAATTCGAAATAACAAAAAAAACGCTATATCGGCGAGGTTGCTTCTACATAATGGCAGCATGCGATTATTTGTTGCCCAGAACACTGCACATAAATTAAAACTCCCTAACGTTCCCAAAAGAGAATCTCTCAGTTTTCACTTTTGGAAATAAGACTCACATCAAAAGGCTTTTGATGTGGTTAAAATAAAATTATAAAATCGGGATATGACAGATTCGTCTGTGGAAATAGAAGCTCTTATAAATGATAAAATTTCGGGTTCAGATATAATGGCTCCTAACTTAAAAAAGGAAATTTTAATAAAATATTTAAAACAGTTTCTAACTTGCTAATTCACTTGTTTTTAAAGGAAAAAATATTTTTTTGATTTGGACAGATTATTATTACAACTTTGTATTCGGAAGAATAAAACATTTAAAGAAGCATTTGGTGGCTACCGAAACAACTTTAGGATGGTGTATAATAGGGACAAACAATGATTTTGTGTCATTAGAGATAATAGTAGAAAAGAATTCTGTATTTAATGTACTAAAAACTTTTGGGAACTTGAATGCTTAGGTATTACTGACTGTGAATTATCTATCTAAAGTCAGTGTGGTACAAAAGTTTGAGTCAGAAATTAATTATGAAAATTGACGTTATAAAGTTCTCCTGTCGTGGAAATCAGATAAGAAATATCTTTTAAACGATAACTAAAAGATCGAGGAACAGCGATTTTTGAGATTTCGAAAACGACAAGTTTATTTGTAAAACCTGTAGTTCAACTATCCTCCCAGTTACATGAAGAGAGAATAGCTCAGATGCCGCCATTTTACACTTCGGAGTTGATTTCGCCGAATCAATTTATGTTGAAGATCTCAAAACACACAAACATTTTACTTCCTTTTATTTACTTGTGCCACTGCAAATTTCTACATCTACAATTTGCATCAACTATGATAACCGAATTCTTTTTAATGGAATTTAGAAGTTTCTCTTCCAGAAGGAAACTGCCAGATAGTGTACTCAAATAATGCTAAGACGTTTAAAAGAGTAGAAAAAAACTTGAGCAAATTTTCAAAATATTGTTGTACGAAAACTTTCACAGCTTTATTTTGTGATCAAAGAATTATATGGAACTATACACTCAAGAGCAAAAACATTATGACCACCTGTCAATAACGAGTTGGCCCACCTTTGGCGCGCAACACAGCTTCAACCCGCCTTGGCATGGATGCCACAAGTCTTTGATAGATGGCCGGAGACAGATTGTACCAGATGTTTAAGCAACGGTCACGCAAATCCGAGATATTGCGAATTGGTGGTATTTGAACTCTGAGCTGCTGTCCCAGGACATCCCAAATGTGTTCTATCGGATTGTGATCCAGTGAGTTAGGCGGCCAGGACATTAAGTGGAATTCAGCATCATGTTCCTGGAACCACTCCAACACAATTTTAGCCTTGTGACAAGGGGCGTTGTCCTGTTGGAACATTCCATTTCCAGCCGGAAAAACAGAGGCCATGTAAGGGTGCAACTGGTCCGCAATGATGTTCAGATACCCTGTAGCATTCATGGTCTGCTCTACCACAATCATGGGTCCCAGAGACGCCCAAAGAAAACGTCCCCAAAGCATAATACCGCCACCACCGGCCTGTGTATGACCTACTGTACATTGAGGGAGCAACTGTTCGCCTGGAAGACGCGTATCCTGACACAGCCATCGGCGTGATGAATGACAAACCGTGATTCATCTGACCAAACCGTGATTCATCCACTCTCTCCCACTGATCCATGGACCAGTCACTATGTTCCCGGGCCCAGTGCAGGCGCAGTTGGCGATGACTCTTGGTCAGCAAAGATACTCGAGTTGGACGTTTGCTGCGTAGCTCCATATCCAAAAGTGTCCCCTGAACAGTGTGCTCCGATTCTATTCTACTTGGCCCTGCATTGTATTGGGCTGTAAGCTAAGCCACTATCTGGCTCCGGTTTTGCTTCACCATGCGAGACAGTCTCCGACGACCTTTTTCTTTGATAGCGTGTGGACGTCCAACACCATGTCGTCTACTGCTGGTTTCACCGTCATTCATCCACTTTGCATAACAACTGTAGATCGCGAACAACCCCCGAGTTGTACAGTTTCGGAAATACGTGTTCCGAGCCTTCGAGCCCCTGCAATCTGCCCTCTATCAAAGAAGCTTAGATCCGCAGCCTTTCCTATCACATACAGAAGTAAGTGAAAGAATGATTCTTTAGACTCTCCAGCAGCAGTTAAATACCACTTCCACCTGATCACGGGCCTTCCGCGTCATCCAGTCGAGTTCATTGCAAAATGTAGGGGTGGCCATAATATTTTGGCTCTTGAGTGTATGTTATTATTTATTTTTTTAATTATATGTTGAATGTGAGGCTTGAGCGGGAGGTTTATACGAAAGGTTAGTGAAATCAGTGAAAGTATGTCTAAGAAAACTCTAGGCAGGACTTATTGACATTTGTAGAATTATCAGCAAGCCAGACAGATATAGAAGCAGTGTTGAACACAGGTCTGTGTTCTTATGTTTACAATGATTTAAAAGAGCCTATACTTTTACAACCGATACAGTTTCTGAATTTCGGACAAAAAAACCCCTATAAATTACCAATAAACTTTAAGGAAACCTTTCTTGTTGACTTAAATAGATCTTCCTTAATAAAAAGGAAAATATATCAAGATTTATTAATGAAACAACACTGTTGAAACAACTGGAAGAAACAATATGTAATGGACCTTCGAACAGTTCATGAACTGAAGTATCCCAATCTCCATCCAAATGTTAAAATTGATGATAGTGTTCTCATCGAAGGGGATAAAAAGTGCAAATTTTTGTGGAAACTTGGACATGTCGTTGAGGTGTTTCCAGGCCGTGACAGCAAAGTTAGGTTCCATATTTTTAAGACTTTTTTTGAAAAGAGGAGTACAATTATTATATCCATCGGAACTCTAAAAATTTATACGTTCTTTTTGAATTTTCATTTTTTACGAAATGTTATTAAATACTTTTTGTTCATTAATATAATTAATGCTAACATGAGTTTTTCATATTTGTAGATTCTTTTGATCAATTTCATTTTTTTCCCGTATAGTGAAGATATTCATTGCTGGTAAATATGTCTATATTTTTAGTTTATTGTTTAGATGGCCTGATATAAATGTTTAATTTTTCATTTGCTATTATTTAGAATTCTTCTTCTACTTTTTTTTTTTTTTTTTTTGAAATTTATAATTTGGTTTTTTAACATCTATATAATATTGCCTTTATTGTTAAAATTGGAATTGTATTTGATATATTTAATAATTTGACAAAATTGGAACTCTTTAGAAAGAGTTAAGGTGGGGAATATAGAGAAAATTTGTAAATATAGATGGCGCACCTACTGGTGACGCCAGATTAAGTTTTTTTTATTAAATTGCCATCAGATTCTAGCGGGCTCAGGCTGATATGTACTTAGCACCAGCAAAATATGCATAAATAAATATAAACATAAATAATGGTACTCTCCCATAATAATGTAATAAAACTTAATAAAATTTTTTTATTTTATCTAATGGAAGTAACCCATGGATTATATTTTCGCATTTATCATAACCTTTTTTTGCCCTTCTTTAATTTTCGTCCTAAAACTAACAAATTCAGTTGCTACACCAACGATTGTACAATTTATTTTCACATAACAGCCTGATCTAAATATTGTACGTAGTAATTTATTACTGCATTATGTCTTTTAGCTGCTTTTAATATTAAGTATCAACAAGACCACTTTTAGAGATATTTTGATTTTTTTTTTTTTTTTTTGCTATGACTGCAAAATCTTAAAAGTTTTTAAATCTAGTGCACGTCGTTTCTAAATCTTTAAATATCTCAATTATTACTATTAATAAACTAAGTAAAAATAATCATAATTCTTGAATTTTCTGAAAAGCTACAACAAAGCTACAGCTTCTACAACTTGCAGGAACCGTACTGCTACACATACACAAACACAAACACACACACATACATATATATAAATGTATCTTTTAAATTTAATTTGTGTCAATTGAAACGTTGTTACTCTAGAATCAAATATTTTAATTTACAAACACATCAAATAAATGAAATACTAGTTTACAATATATTCATATATTTTATTAACAATTCAAATTATATTTCAATGTGCCATTTAAATATATTTTTATAAGAAATTTTATTACTGTAATAATGAAAACTTTATTCAATCCTTCAAAATAAAGCTAATATACAAAAAGTCAAATGATAATAAATATGAAAAGGTGTTTCAAAAATTTGATTTAAATATAAATGCTTATTTCATACCAAATAAAAACACCAATATAATTGGAAAAATATACACAATGAGGAATCATACCAATGATGTTTGGAAAATCTGAATGCAGTTTTTTTGTACTTTTCGAAACTTTGATCCTTATTGTATATCCCTAGCATATCTTAAAAGATATAGCATATCTTAAAGAGGATGTCATCTGTGCATCTATTCAGTTTTAGAATCAAATGAAGAAACTTACAAAAATATTCTGAATACTTATTGGAAATCTGCATCCAAAATATATCTCAGGTTTCTAGTTTGAATAAGTTTTGAATGCCTGAATAGTCTTAAAATTCCTAAGGAAAGTCTTCCACGAAAGTAGTTTTAGTACAGAAAATGTTTGCTTATACTCAAAAAAAACTTAGGTTGGATAGTTTTTTTCCTCTCCAATGAAAAGCAATATATTATGAAACCACAAAATATTACAACTCTGGATAGGCTTAGCTTGTCATGCTTAACACTTAAATACCATTGTTCTAGAAATCTATTGTTCTAGAAATTAATGCCATTGTTCGAGATTGTTCATCAAGCTCCTCAGGCACAATTTAAAAGAAATATAAATATTCAATTTTTTTAATCATAGAAATGCAGTTTTGTTGTCTTTATACTAATGATAAACGAACCCCAGTTTGCCTTATGGATACTTCAGTAAAGTCCTAATAATAACATTTGTAGTTCAAAAACGGTTACTTTGTTATATATATTTAAATAACTGTTATATGGAATACATAAAGTAATAATAATGGCTCCACGAAGAAAGCACGAAGCAGTAAATTATAAAAGAAACACAATAAGTTATAAAAATGGATGGATTGATTAGACATAAAATTTTGATTCCATATATAATTTGTAATGTAAAAATATTACAAAAAATCATGCTTTATTTTAGATTTTATATTTGCAATCAACATTTACATAGCTATAAATTATGTTTAAAAAAAGGTAATATATTTTTGACAGGGATATTATATTATTAGCTTCAAGAAAAGAACACAAATGAATGCAATGAGAGTTCACACAAACCTACTGGAAATCAAAAAACCTGTATGTGTGAATCAAAAAAAGAAATGGAATAAAAATATTTTCATATTATGATGCAGATGTTATTTTTCCATTTCAGTGCATAGTAAATCAAAAACCAATTAATGGAAGATCATTTAAGAAAATAGCAGGGAATTTGCCAGAACATATTTGAATCTTTTACATCTAATTAAATTTGTTTGGATAAGCAAGCTGTTTGTTTCATTTAATTTTATCTCTCTGCTGAAATTATGAATACTTTCTATTGAAATCATTGTAATATGAGAAATACAAAACTTCTTCAAACTATTACATTTTAAAAATAAAGGGAAAATACACAAGATGAAAATTATTATATATATGCCTTTAAACATCGATTTTATAAGAATTTTTAGATTATCTTATAAATAAAAGTGTTAATAAGGTTAAATTTTATATTTCAACAGATTTCATAATTCATTTGTACTATTCACTACATCTCAGATTTTTTTTTAGATATACTTTACCCTAGCAAATATTTGCGCGAGACGAGATATAGAATTATGTAAGCAATAATAAGGGTATTCAGCGCTACGGAAGTTACGTCACAAGAAAAACCCTCGTAAACGGAAGTAGCATATGTAATGGGTCGCTCTGGAAGAAGAACGGATTTCTAGTGAAAATTTTTCCCCTGTGGCAACATCGGAATATTGCACTATTAGACAAGGTTTTTGGAGGAATATGAAACTCTTTTTAACTAGATTATTTTACAAAATGTATTTGGTAAATAAGTTAATTTTTCAATTCCCTCTATTAGCTCACACTCTCCCTACTTATATTTGTTCAAATTTTCAATCGTTAATAAAATACTTTTTAATAATCCACTCAAGTTTAAAAAAAAAAAAAAAATGAACTTGTAGTGGATGACACTTGATGTTAATATAGTTTTTCAAATATTAATTCATCCATTAAATTTAATTAAATAATTTAATTTTTTTTTAGATTTAAGTTGCATGTATCTACCAATAGATGGCGCCAGATAAACTTGAAAAAATGAATGAAAATTAAGGAATTAATTAAAAGACTTTCTGCAATATAGTGAAAAAAAAAAAGTAGGAATTGACTTTAAAAAAAAAAATTTTTATATTACTTGTTATAGTTTTTTTTTTAAATTTTTTTTTTTTACAAATTTCTTTTTATTTTACAAATAATTTTTTAATTTAATTGTTATATTTGTTGTATTTTACAAAATTTATTTGATAAAGAAGTTAATTTATTTTTATTAATTTCATTATATTTAATTTGATTTATTTTCACTCAATAGTATACAAAATTTATTTATTGATAAAGGAATTTATTTGTTTAGTTATTTTTCTTTTTTTACAAATTTATTTTATTATACAGATAATTATTTTCTTTTTTTACAAATTTATTTTTTGTTTGTTTTAAATTTTTGATTTTGCAAAATTTATTTTTTTTAAATTGTTTTTATTTATTTCCTTTTGACTTTTTTTAAAAACCAATTTAATTTAATTTTTCACAAAACTTTATTACAAGCATTACATTTTTTACAAACTTATTTTTATAATTCATACTTTTATACAAAACATTATTTTAATTATTTTTCTTTATAACATTTATTTTTGTAGATGAATTTATCATAGCCATTTTATACTTTTATTCCGTCTAAAAAAATTCTAGTTTTTATCATAGTGTCTTTCGACATTTCTTAAACAATTCATAAATTTAATTGTACCGAAACATTGTTTAGCATAAGATTTTTCTTTAAAACATTTCGAATCTCTTTTTAAAAAAAAGATATTAGTTTCAAATTTTCTATAAAATATTAACTATTACTATTTGTATTGAAATATTTAACATGCAAATTTATTAAAATTTTGGGATAATATATCAGAATAGACACAACTACGAAGAATCTATTACGAATATATATATATGCAATTTTTTAAACATAAACGTATTTTAATTCAAATAGCCTGACATTTTCTTTTATCTCATATAGAATCTTATGTTCCAAAAAACATATTTTATGCTAAAATATTTTGAACGATATTTCTTCCTTCATATTCAATTCTATTTGTGTTAAACACTATAACTTCTTGCTAACTATAACTTGCTGATGCAATTTTTTTAGCATGCAATTTTCAAACATTTAGAAGTAATCACTACTTACACTATGATTTTTGTAAAACAAATTAGTTAGAACAACGTTATTTCTTATAATGAATTTACACTAATTCAGTTTCTTAACCCTCATCTAACTACTTTATTTCAAAATATTGTATACAACTAATTATCTCACCAATCGTTTTTATCTGCATTTGCTTTTTACTGCCATACAAGTCTTATCGCGAAGGTACATTTGTTAAAATTTCCACAAATAAATATTCAATACTAATAAATATTATAATACTGAGGTAAAGAATTTGTTTCACATGAAAAACAAATACACACGTACATTTACAAGCACATACATATATCTCAGCAAAAAAATATTCTAGTTTTTAATTATGTCTGTAACATAACTATAACTAACTGTTTCTAACTATATTTTCCTATTCTAATTAACTATTTTAGAAAAGTTTCTATATAGAGAAGATTCGATTGCTTATTAGCTTAAATATGCATATTTTAATTTTTATATAATTATTTCAACAATTTTTTTTTTATCTGTTTGCAGTGTAATTTTATATGAAGAATAAAATTTAAATTTATAAATTTATTTTTCATTTATTTATTTTTAATTTTTAAAAAAAAAAATTATTTATTTAAAAATTTATTTTTATTTATTTACTCATAATTTTTTTTAAAAATTATTTATTTAAAAATTTGTTTTTAAATATATTTATTTAAAAATTTATTTTCAGAATATTTATTTATATATTTTTTTTTTCATTTTTTTTAGTAAATGATTACCCTTTACTTATGAAATTGTTTTACTCGAAATTTTATTTTTGTACAAAAGTAATTTGCATTTCGACAAGAATACTATTTAAGTAAACACACCAATAAGTTAAGATACATATTTATTTTTATAAATGTGTTAAATATTATTTGAGCTGTTTGTTAAATTACATCTGTAAAATATTATGGTCTTCAAATACAAAACCCACACAGACTATCGCAGTGTACTGTGAAACACACACACACACACAAAACCCCACAAATTCGAAAACCTTCACTTTACTTCACTTCAACCAAACGCAGACGAAGAAGTCATAATTACTCTGCCGCCAGTAAAGATTTGCCATCCCCTCGTAGCTTCTATCGTGGTCGACATCGTCGAGTGCATTGGCAGATGGAAGGTCGTCCGCAGTGGCATGGCCTGAGTCGGAGCAAAGTCGGCAGGTTGGCGAGTCAGGACCCCGATGTGGCTAAGATGCCCTTGTAGGTAGTCGTGCCCCGTAGCCATTCGAAAGGTGGTAACCGCGATTCTTCTAGAGAGGTCCTTTGGTATGTTGAGGTTCTCCCACCTTTTACCCTTGGCGGTTTGCTTTCTTGCATTATTGGCGTAATTGATCATAGTACTGTTAAAGGTGTTGTAGCTAGATTGCATCTAGAGATGTTGCAGCTAGGTGAGAAGGCGATCTAGCTGATTCATATTGCGTCCTTGCTTGGCTAAAGCATCTGTCTCTTCGTCTTCCTGCACATCGCAGTGGTTTGGGACCCATTGCAACTCAATCTCACTTTTTTGTTAAGCAGTTGTAGTAGTTTTTGGCACTCGGCCACCTTTAGTCCTTCTTGGATTGTGGGTGAACAAATGGAAAACATTCGAAAACCAAAAATGCATTCACTCCTTTTTTGCATTTTTAGCTTGTTTAACCAAGCTCACGCCCACGCAGACGAGGAAGTCATAATTCCTCTGGAGCCAGTTATATTTTATCTTTTTGTAAATCACCATCTATGTTCATACGGCAACAATATCCTATACTATTTTCGATAAAGATACATTCACATTCATACTTGGTTCTATTTGTTTGTCTTTTATAATTTCTTGCTGATACAAATTTGCTAGCCTACATTTTACAAACTTTTAGAAATAATCACTACTAAAACTGTGTTTTCGTAAAACCGAATAATTAAGAAAACGGTATTTTTTATAAGAAATTTACATTAATTTAATTTATTAACCCCAAATAATTCTATGTTATGTTGTTGTTTCTTATCCCACTTGGCTGGCCAAACCCACGAGCACCCGTAGGTACAAGTCTGACTTTGGCTCCGTGACGCTCTTACAGTCATAGGAGACTGGGATCTACGGCTTAAAGTGGATTCCGAACCACTACAAACATCCATGGCACCGCCGGGATTCGAACCCGAAAAAGCTGTGGCACCGAGCGCTAGACACTCGGTCATTCAGGTCCCACATTTGTGAATGCCAACGTACGGGGTGTTCACAGGTGGTCACCCACCCAACTACTGACCGCGCCCAATGATGCTTGACTTCGGTGATCTAACGAGAACCGATATATTCAGCCTGGTATGGCCGTTGGCATTCTATGTAATTTTATATTGTATACATATCACCAACAATATTCACTTAGATTTTTTTTTTTCTATCTTACACAAATCTTGTACTTAGACTTGTACTTTTAATTTTAACAACAATATTTACAAAGGTCTTATGCAATTTCACCCATAATACACATCATTTTGAATTTTATGTTCCCAAAACACATTTTCTGAGTCACTTTTTAACAAAAAAACATTTTTAAACCTTATTTTTTAATATATTTTTTTATTTCGTTTGATGACGACGATCATATTTTACATTGCTATTTTGCTTATTGAAAGTTTTTCATCAAAAACCTTATTTGTTTCTTGCGCAAAACTTCTTAACAAAATTTTATGCACATAAGTTATTGAATCATATTTACCACAGATCTCATAAATATTTTATATATATATTCATATATCCATATATATCCGGATTTTGCCCCGCAGGCCGTAGTTTGGAGACCCCTGCACTAAACCATCATTCACTAATCATTCATTTTAATCATTTTTAACGAATACTAGAATCTCATATTATTTTAGACAATATTCCATGCAATATTACTATTTAGTATATTTACAGTCACATTTCTGAATTAATATTTTTAAATAATATATTTTGTCTATAGCTTTTAATTCAGCGCTGTTCAAATCTTTAAACGAATCTTGTAAGCTTTACTTTAACACAAAATTTACTTTCTCATAATGCAGTAGATACGATATTTTTTCGTAAAATACTATATTTTATCCTGAATTAAACCTTTTTTGTTATATATTTTTGAATATTCTGGATAAATATCTAATTGATCATCTTAAAAAAGCAAATAAGAATGACATGCAATAAATTTGCATTGAGTTTTTAACATTTTTAGAACTTGTTAATTTCTTCTAATATTTTTTTTTTTAATTATATTTTACATAATTGTTACTTCCTATGTGCAACAATTAAAAATATTTTTTTTTTTTCATCAAAATTCTATATATTCCCATTTTTTTTTTCTCCTTTTTTCTAGTTTCGTCCAATTTACATCCAATATGTTGACAATAAATTTTATTAACGAGTATAGATTATTCGTATTAAATTGGTTTTAATCATTTCGAATTAATTCCTGATGTAAAATAAAATCTTATGAATCAGTTCAAACTATTTTCTTTCAAGTTAGTTTTCAATTTGCTACGCTTATAACTTTACTAGCTCGTTTTCTATCTTTTTCTATACTTTTACTCTCATGAGATTCCAGAAAAGTCATACACATTTCAACGAAACATATCCACTTTAACTTTTTATTTTTATACTAACAACGCACTGATGTGACTATGTTTAATGAATTGGAAAATTTATGAATTTTTTTTTCCATTAGTATATACTCACGGGTGTAATTCTAATTATCAGTTAACGTTTCATAATTTTCTAGCAATAAAATTTTATAGGAATACCAAATAAAGAATTCATGATTTTCAAAGTTTCTACTTCCCACTTTTGTTTCATTTCACGAACGCTTTTTTTTTTTTAAAATTTATTAGATTTTCAAGGAAAATGGAAAAAGTTTCTCAGAAATAAAAGTTTTATTTGACTACTGTATTTTTATTTCACTGTATTTTATACAGCATTTTTAAGTGTTTATACAAAAATCTTGGGTTTTCATTTTTAATATATACAGTTGTTTTACATTTGTGTTGTAAGTTTTTGATGAATTTTAATAAATGTTTCTAATAAAAAATTGTCAACTTTGCGAAATTTTATTATTGTTGTTCTAAGAAAATGATTTCACTTTAAAAATGTGTTGATGCATTGTGTTTTTGTAATAGTATAATTGTATTTAATATGATTGAGCAAATTAATTTTGTTCAGTCATATTAAATTTTTTTGAGCAAAAAAAAAAAAAAAAAAAAAAAAAAAAAAAAAAAAAAAAAAAAAAAAAATTACAATTTTTAGCATTATTGTTTAAAAATATAATTCAACTATAAGCATTTTAATTTACACATTCATGGTGAATAAATCCATAACTTATTTTTGAAATATTTTTTAATATATTAATTAATTAATTAATATTATTTTTGCTTGAATATACTTTTTTTTTGTATATTTTTAAAAATGGTTCGTTGCGCGAAATTTACTACTATTATTAATATTTTTACTAATATACTTTAAAAAAATTGATTCTTTATAATAACAATTTATATCCTTGTTTGTTAATGAATGTATGCATTTTGAATCAACCTGAATTTATATGATTATGAATTATATTAGATTTAAAAGATTTTTTTTATAAACACATAAACATACCACTTTTTTCATTCATACTACGGTAAAAGATGTAAGTATAAGAGGCATCAAAGATCCTTCAGTATTCGAGCTACATGAAGAATTTTTATTGATTTATTTTTTTAGTTGAACTTGTCTATTGAATTTCGGATGGATCCTTCATAAGTCTCGATAATGAAGTATTCCTTTTGCTACCAAGATGTTTCCACATAGGCCCCAAGGGTGTTCCATTTCCCATTTTCCACTAAGATTTCAGGTTCAAATCCACTGCTTTCAAAAGTTCAGCCACTGCTTTCAAAACCGGTTTAAGCAATGGCTACTGTGGCAATGCTTGAAAAATGTCTCACACCGATAAACAGACTGCCCGGTGGGATATTTCTACGATTTCTCCCATACGACTTAAAAATTCAGGACGTTTACCCTTAAAAGTCCTGCCGAAAGACAATATCTTCACCTTATAACTATAGGTTAGCTATTCGTGGCGTATATAAATATAACACAAGAACCACCAATCAGCAAAATTAATGATCTTTTGAAGCACAATTTAATATATATATATATATATATACACTCATGTCCAAAATTAAGGATAATGAAGTTCAGGCAAAGAAAGAGACAGAAGCAAAACAAATTTGACTTATTTGTAAAGTCTATTTATTAAACAAAAGGTAAGGGGCAAAAAAAATATGTTATATGTTTGACATAATTAATAAAAATTGCGATTTTTACTCCCTGGAGCAAATTTCAAAAAAGAACCTATTTACAAAAAACAGTATAACATGGTTAGTATGATGGTTAATATGGAGTATGTCTCCCGGACGATGCAATACAGGCCTTACAACGCCTAGGCATACTGAGTATCAAATTATCAATCTGATCTTGGGAATATTACACCACTCATCAAGCAACGCCCTCCGAAATTCCGGTTGACAGGTGGGAGGGGTTCACGGGCTGCAATTCGTCGGCCAAGCATATCCCACACATGCTCTATTGGATTCAAGTCCGGTGAGTATGCTGGCCAATCCATACGGGTGATATCCTCCAATTGAAGGCATTCGTCTACAATGTTTGCACGGTGAGGACGGGCGTTGTCATCCATAAACAGAAATTCAGCACCCATGGCGCCACGAAACAAACATACATGTTGTTCCAGAATGACATTCCGATAGATGTGGCCTGTCATCGTTACACTCTGAACATGCCGGTCGGTTCTTGGAACAGAATAAATCCTTCCCCAAACGACCCATCCTGCACCACCGTAACGGTGTCGTTCAATGGTGTTCTGTTGGTGGTAGCGGGTACCTGGCGCTCTCCATATGAAAGTCCGGAGAGAATCAGACTGCAAACTAAACCTGACTCGTCGGAAAATATCACACAAGACCACTGTTGCGGTGTCCCCAATGCATGCTCTCTACTCCAGGTTAATCGCAGGCGACAGTGAGTTCCGGTAAGTGGAACACATCTGACAGGCCTACGAGCATATAGACCAATGTGCCCTAAGCGTCTGTACACGGTCTGCCTTGAAACTGTCGTACCGGTAGCTGAAGAGAGCTGACGAGACAGGTCTGATGCTGTGCTCCGTCTGTTTCTTTTGGCAGTAACTGCTAAATACCGGTCCTCATTCAGCGTTGTAACTCGGGGGCGACCTGTGCTGTAACATCTACTCACATTACCATCATCTTGGAATCGTTGCCAATGCCTGGAGATGACACTCTGGGCGATTCCATGTTCCTCGGATACTTCCAGCTGGGTACGTCCACATTCCAGTCGTCCGATAATTCTACCACGTAAAAAATCATCCAAATGCTTCCTTTGTGCCATAACTATGCGGTTATTGCACTGAGAGGTTTTTAAAGGGCTTGTGAACAATTTTACTTCTTTGCCACCATGCCTTATATACCCCCTCTTACACTCTCGTCATTGTGACGTACTATCCGCGCCATCTGGTGGTTTCCTGTAATTTGCATATTCTTCTTCAAGATGTGTGCGATAATTCTACAGGTGAAATTTTTTATTTTAGAGTTCAATTTCTGTGTGATTCTGAATTATCCTTAATTTATGGACATGACTGTATATATACCATTATAAAGGACGAAATAATGCTTCACGTAGCCTACATTGTTCTTTACTTCCCCGTTCAATGTATGTTTTTTGTTCTATTCTATTGAACCTAATAATAGATAGTAAAATTTTATATAGGTTCCATATGTTAAATAGAGGTTTCAACCTTTATACAAGATTTCAAGATATATTTTCTGTCTCGTTCAGTTACATTTTGTATCTCTTATAAGAAAAATACTTCAATATATAATTTGTTTATTCAATATAGTAATTGTTTACAAATTATATTTACTACATTTCAAAGTGTAATGCTTTCTTGCTAAGAATATTAACATTATTTTAAAAGATGACTATTTAAAAACACAATTTAATAAAAAAATAAAGTATACAAAAATGGCGTGTATATTAATTCGTTAACAATGAAAAACTTAATTATTAACCAGTATTAAATATAGAAATTCCTTATATTTTGAAAGAAAATCAAAATTCAGTAAATTAACAACTTTTTTACGTGCATTACAAAGATTAAATTATTTTATCTGCTTTTTCGAGAGCATTGTTGATAATATTAAATTTTTTCTTAAAGTAATTATTAAATAACACTTTTCGAGCTACCTTCTTTGAGAAACTACGTTAATTAATTTCATGAATGAAAACAACAAATATAAAAATAATTTTCTATAAAAAGTGATGAGTTTGATTAATAAGTAAATTCCTAATTAGTAATTGCGTACTTAACAGATTTAATACAGTGCCGCTGGCTCAATTATAGGTTTAAGTGGTGTGTCCGCGAGATGAAGAAAGTGGAGCATTTTGCTAAATTAAGAAAACTTCTGTGAAAATTAGTTAACGTTTTTTTTTATTCATGACAAAAAAGGAGACCTTTTAAAAGCAATTTTTAGAAGTCATTTCCATCAGAAAGAATAAGTTTATATAATTATATTTTTATGTGTTCGGAGAAAGTGAAAAATATTAATATTTCTGATTAAGAATCCCTCTTTTTTCTTTTTTTTTTTTGTACAGTTGATGAGATGAAGTTCTTTAAAGCATTGCGATGGATAATAATATTAAATTAGTAAATAACGGAAAAATTCCTTGCAGTAATTTTCATTAAATTGTCAGTCTTGCATTTTTAGGTTAATTCTGATTATTTTCATTGAATTTATGTTTCACAACAAATGAGAAAATAGTAAATTATATATGATTTAAGACAAAATTATTGTGTTATGAATGTTTACAATTTTCATAAATTGCATATTTTTAGCTAATAAATCTGATTGATATATTTAGTGCTGCAAGTGGTAATGTGTAACATGGAGAATTCGATTACAACTAAAATTAGCTCTACGTTATTAGTTAATTGCTTTTTGATTAATGAATTGACTGTGGAAAAATTATAAAAAATAATTTACCGCTCACAGTTTTTCTGAGTATTGCATGCATATTCGAAAACTTTCTCCGAAACACCCTCGTCTGGAAAAAGTTATTTGCATTCAAAACTACACTTAGAATTGATGAGGTTTAAACTGATAAAAAAATTAATTATCTAAACATTTAGTAAAACTTCTGCATTTATTTTTCCTATGATTATTTTCTTACAAGTAGGCTACATTCTGCAATAATAAACAACGTTACTTTTCCTTTTATGGCATGTTTTTATCAGAGGCATTCCTGGTGTCGACAATGTTCCGGTTTTTTTTACGACAAGAATGGCAATATACCAAATAAAATTTCTCGGACTCTGTTGAGGAATATATCCCATGATAAAAGAACGCCAACTAGAACTCAAATTTCAACGGTTAATTTGTTCAGATATCAAATATATTGTTTGAATCCGTTAATTTAATTCTTCAAATTGCTGAGATAAAGTAAGAATATTAAATAAAATGACTTAATTATATTAAAGGGCTTAACGTTAAGTAATTTTTTATTAATTTTTGTAATAATATATTCATTGTTTTTAATACTTAATATTGAGGTGGTATATTAATATTTGATAGAATTGTTTCAAAAGAGAATGCTCCGATGTTAAATTACATTTGATCAAAGACTATTTAATTTTAAACTCTATTAAATTGCAAAGAAGAATGACATAGTAGACAATAAGTTGTCTATCCACGAGTAGGGGAGAAACACGGCATGCAAGTTCTAACAGACAACTTTGCATATGTATTTGATGCATGTTATGTTTATGTATATCAATGTATATATGTAAATACACGTGTGCTTATATATATCAATTTATTTTTGCATGTGTATACATCCGCGCATGTTTATGCGGTCATATTAATTTATTTTGCATGTCTATACATGTATGTTTTTATATCAATTTATTTATCTACTGTATCCACGGTTCCCAATAACAATTAGAGATTTGCTTTAAAAAAAGCTGAAGGAAAATATTAGAAAATATTTTATAGAGTTTAAATACATCAGTAAAATATACTTACACTGGTATATTATTCTTAATTGGTTTCAGAATATGTTTTTTTATAGATATCACCTGCATTTTGGTCGACTTGGCCATTTCGTAAGAAATGTGGTCACTTCAACAACTGTCTATCAATTAAAAAAATTTATCTTTCGTGATCATTCGTTCTTCACGTTCTGTACAGCCTTATGAGGAATTCCATCCAACATCTAATATTTTTATCTTGAAAGGGGCAATAAATATTTTTTTACATCAGTCCTTGGCATTGGTCAACACTATGATCACTTATTCTTTCAGTTTTTATCAGAAAAATTGGTAGATAAAAAATTTGTGTCCATGCCATGGTCCAAAAATTGTCCATTACCATGACTCACCTACCCAGAATTTCGTTACTTGGTTGTTCTAAAAGAATATGATCTCATGTTGTTGCCTTTAATCTACCTCTATTTTTTTCTAGAAGAAATTAATCTAGAACATTAATCTACTGCAGAAAATGAACAATTGGTTATATATTACATGTTTCTAAAGCAAGTTACTTGCGATAAAATAATTATGAAATGAAGCAGAAATTAAAAATATATTTCAAGATACAATTATAGAAACACAGAAAAGAATCACATTTTTTGCATTAAAAAAATTTCTAAAAATTGCATTAAATATCGTATACTAATTTATGTAACATTTAAAAGAATTTTTTAAAGGGTTATTTTCAAAATTAAAAAGATAAAAGTTCAGATTGTATAAATAAAATTGTAAAAGTTATTAAATTAAATCCTTGTTAAATCCGGAAATGCTAAAGAAAGTATAAAAAAGATTGAAATAAATAAAACATTTCATTTTTTTCTATTGTTTGACATTACATATTGCTTAAGGGACTCAAAATAGTTAACGAATGTTGTAAATAATTCAGCAAACAATAAAGCATTATTAAAATTGCATGTCATTCAATACTACAAATATAAAATAAGTGAAATATAAATTAAGGCTTTATTTACATTTTTGATAATGAAATTATAATAGTAAAAAAAAATAAGAATAATAATTTTATTTTAAAAAACGTTGTAGTTTATCTACAGCACAGCATATAGAATTTTTTAAACAATATTTCATTAAGAATTGAAAAAGCCACTTGCAAAGAATTGCAAAAATATTCAGTTGCTTTCAAACCACTTAAATAATACAAAGTAATGTGATAAATATTTATTTAAAATGAAATGTCATTTGAAATCTTTCAAATTTTAAAACATTTGAAACAGACTCTTCAAGAAGTGATTGAAGGATTAACAAATATTTATCGATGAGCGTATACAAAGAACTATCTTCATATATATAATTTTTTTCTGTACATGCGTTCGTCAACGAACTCCTACTAAACAACTGGACCGAATTTGATGAAATTTTTTGTGTGTGTTTGAGTGAGTCCCTGAATGATTTATAATCATAGTTGGATCCAGTAGGTGGCGCTGCAATTGGATTCTTCTAAACGTTTGTTTGTCCCAGAACTCCTGAACGATTCAACCGATTTTGATGAACTTTTTTGTGTGTTGGACTGGATGGTTGGACTGGGTAGTTTAGATTCACAATTAGAACCGGTGGTGGCGCTGCAATCGGGTTCTTCGGTACGTGTGTTTGTTATTGAACTCCTCCTAAGCGATTTGACCGATTTTGATGAAATTTTTGTGTGTGTTTGACGAAACATGGATAATATTTCTGTGTTATCCCCTTTATTGTAAATCGCCACCGGATGTTGCTTCAGTATATCAACTTCTATACCGTTCAACCAAACTGGTAATAATATGTATTCGAGTGTGGAAAATAGGTTCGTGCAATACACTTTTTGTCACCAGATGTTGCTGCAAGATTTCATCTTATATAGCGTTCAAACGATATCCTTGAAAATTAGTATGCACATATATTGGAACATGGAGAATATATTCGCGATATGTAATTTTCTGCAATGCATTTTTTTTTTTTTGGTACGACAACGTATGCTGGGTTCTGCTAGTCTACAATTATATTTTCTTTGATTACCTTTCAACCGCTCTATTGGATTACTTTTTGTGGGGTTCTTGACAACACTTGTATGTTGAAAATGAAAACACAAGGAAAATATTTTATAGAAATGGGGGAATTTTCACTAAACATTTTCTTAACAGATCAGTTGACTGTCCTCAGAGTATAAATTTCATGAATTTACAAACTGATTACTTAGATAGTTGACGGATTAGAATTGTCTAACGAAATGTCAAAATGTCAAATGGACAGTTGACATTTCTGTATGTAATCTTTGAAACTTGAAAAAATATTTTTTTTTTATTGAATTTAGTGAATTTTTTTTATCCTGGAAAATTAATTTTGTTCATGGGACACTACCGAGAGGTTTGTCGCCTTGCGAATCCATAGTAATCTCATAAATGAAACATGACATGGCTTCAACTTTAATTGTTCGGAAGCAACGGAAAAATTCTGTTTGCTGCATTTTATTTGTTTTAAAAATTATTTGCATATTATCTTCTCCTAGACACGCTGAAATATATTAGAACATATTCCATAGAAGTTAAAAAAATATCAAGAAAAGATACTTATACTGGCAGTTATTTTCACTATGCTTTCTTTGCACACAACCCGAATTTTGGTCCCTTGACGACTGACTCTAGGAAAGTTGTTTTCCTATAACTATGAATAACTTCTATCTATTTAAAAAGAAAATACTTTGTATGGAATGGTATTTCTTTGTTCAGATTTCAGTCATACAATGAATTCCCTTGGATTTCCATTTTTTGTTAACTCTAGGAGACACTAAGCAATTTTTCGCTAGATATACAAGTTGGCATTATAGACACTTGCCCTTCTACTTTCATCAAACAACTTGGTTGATGGAAAATATCTATTACCATGACTCACCTCCCAGATCACTGTCACTCTTGGCGAATCCTGTGAAGGTGAACTCATGGCCTTTTCTTTTAATCTTTCTCTTTTACTTTGCTTAGTAAACTTTTCTATTGTACAGAAAATTAATAATTTATTACATCTTCCTAATCACTAAAACAATTTATTTGCGAGATTAGATAACTCCAGAGAAAAATTAGGCAACAATTCTAAGTACTTTCAAAATACAAATGTAGAGACACAGAATAAAATCAAGATTTTCTCTATCTGTAGAATTTCATCAAAATCTTTAAACAAATTTATATACTTTTAAAGATGTTTTATGAAGTTAAGTTCCAAATTAAAGAATTAAATTCTGTATATGTATATTGTTAAAAAGTTTTTATATTGAATCATTTTATATAAAAGAAAGTATTATAGAAAGTTTGAAATAAATCAATTGTTTTCATTTTTTTATGTTGTTTGACCTGACATATTTTAAGCTACTGTAAGAATTTAACGAATATTGAAAATAATTCAGTAATTTAATAAAACAATTAAAAATATATCATAAAAATAATTTCTCTCCTGTTAATCTTTAGTAATGTCAACCGCATTTTCGTTTGGATTTTTCTGATGCAATTGCAAGTCATTTAATATAAGAAATATAAAATAAGTTAAATATAAATGAACGTTTCTTATATATGGAACTATTCATACAATGCAATAACTATAAATATATTTATTTATTCAACTATATGAATTCTCATTGATTGCTTTTCAAGCGTTTTAATGGGGTTTTTGTTTGATTTCACTCAGGCCACATGGGTTATGAAAATATGAATCCATTATCATTATTCACCTGCTTTGGGTATCTCCACGAAAGTGATGTCATCGTTTTGTCTTTAATCCACCATTTTTGCTTTACTTGAAGAAACCATCTTCTTCTCCCAAAAATTAATAATTTTCTACATATGTCATGTTTTCAAAATAATTTTTTTATAATTAAAGTTAATGGAAATTTAAAATGAAAAAAATATTAATAATATGTTTCAAATTACAGTTTTAAAAATATACCATAAAATTGTATGCATCAATTTAAAAAAAATGCATTAAATATGTTTTCGCATTAATTTAATTCCAGCACTGCTTATTTTATCGAATATAAAAATTCATATATTAAGAATATAAAATATCGTTTTAACATGCTGATAGAATTATTATTATATAAAAGGAGGGGATCTGCTATGTGTAGGAAAAAATTAAATTTTATTTGTTGCAACTAGATTGTAAATTAATATGTAAAACTTTTCGACATAATTATTTTCACATTATTTAAAAAGAAAATTAAATCTTTGTTTTTAATATCTGGACATGAGTTAATATTCCACGCACTAGAATCCAATTATTCAAAACATAATTTCTTCATTAAAAGGTAAATTTGTCTAAGAGATGATGAATTTGGCTTTTCCAAATATCATATTTTTTCAAATCATCATTTTCTAAGATGATGTGTTCTTCCTTTTCTTTTATTATCCCCTTGTAAATTTTTTTAAAAAGTCCCTAATTCGGCTGTTTGTGGACACTTTCGAAATGTGTTTTTTTTAAATTTTTTTTTTCATCTTCAAAATATAAAAGGTTTTTTAAATTTAAAATATAAGGTAAGTTACTAGAAATTGTTAAAAAAAAAATTATGAACATTTTACAGACCAAACTTTACTTTTGAAAATGATTTAAGAAGACCATTTTAATACACTGTTAATTTCTACTTCTAAGACAATGCTTCTTTTAAAAAAGAATCTTGTCTAGCTTCTTGATGACTCTTGTGTACAAGAGTCTAGTATCTGTTCTAGGATATTTGTGGCTTGGTGATTCTTTAAGAGATAATTAAAACGGACACAATGTTTTTAACTCCAAGAATTTCTTTTGTTTTGTAGATTCGTTATTGAGGCTGTTCTCTTTAAATATTTGCTTTTAGAACAAAAGCTCTTTAAATGTTGTCTGTAAGACAATTTTAATTAAATTTCTGGGAAATTAATTGGATTGTTTTTTAAATAAAGTAAAAATGCTACTTTTACGAAGTGAATTGTTTCGATTTCTTATTTGAATTAAGTTTTCGAAATACTTTTACTTTAATTTGTGCTTATATTGAGGATATTCCCCCAATATTTTACAGGAAAAATCATTACATATTGTACTATTATATATATATGTACTTTTATTTATGTATAATACATTAATTTTAAATTTTATCAAAATATGATTTTTTTTTTCATTATTTTATATTCAGCCTTTCGGCTGACTTATATGCAGTAAATGAAGAAAATATTCAGGCTGACTTATATATAAATGATGTCATTTAACCTAACTGAATTTATTTTAGGGAATTTAATGGATTTTTAGTTTGTGTGTGTCACTTTAATATCACAACAGCCTTCATAAAATAATCACTGAAATCTGAGGAGTGTTTTTACTTATATTTAGATGTATTCGTTATTTTCATGTAACTGTAGAATTCTCAACTTGTGGGAAGCATGATATTACTATGAGGGCAATGCAAGTATTTTGAAAAGAAAATTTTATGAAAAAAATATTTATTTACTGAAATGAAACAAAAAAGAAAATACATTGTGATGTAGTACAAAAAATAAAAATACATATTTATGCACATAATGACAGTTATATACACACTCTATGGGTTATATAAGTAGGTTTTATCAGTGCTGCACAATGTATTTAAGAAATAACTTATCAAAACTAAATTAAAAAAAGTTTAATGGTTATTAATGGCTCCCTTTGATTCTGCCTTCCATGACAAAGTTTTGGAAGCAAGGTTTATTATTAGAAATATAAATTTTTTAATAAATAGTTTTAGAAACTTTTAGAAATATAGTTCCTTTTTTTAAATTTATCTGAGACCTATATTTTGTGTTCAAAAGTAGGGTGTTGAAAATAATAAAAGTGTACGAAATTATCTTTCTTTCAGTGTAGAATCCTCCTTTTGCCCAAAATTCAAAGAATGATTTATTATTAAACTGCCTTTTGATTTCTGCACTTACTATGAAGTTTATAAATATTTCTTCGTCTGTTGAAAGACCTTTGAGAGTATTTTGAAATCGATCACTAAACCACTTGTAACTTGTTAGCAAGTTACAAGTGGAGAATGAGACAACATTTTTAAAAATTATTAGTAGCATGGGGAAATGTCTAATGTAATCATTTTACCTAACAATAAAAGTAGTAATGCTGAATGTACTGCATACATATCTTTACAAACTGCAGAAAAAATTCTTGATTTTAAGGGTCTCATTTTTATAAAATTCACTACAGTTGCAACACTCAATATCAATTCAGTACAGTTACAACACTCATTAGAGCAATATTCAGACCAGACTCATTTCTTTGAAGAAGGAGCTTCTCTGGGAATCATACAATAGGTCCAGACACAGTATATTTTATTTTTACAGGTGCTTGTATAATTAGTAACGCTTCAGACAATGAAAGAGCGTCAAAGGGACATATTCCGACGCAATGTTTTCACAATAACAATGATTGATATAATTACAATGATTTCTTATTATCTCTTTGTTTATATAATCATTTATGATAGCAAAAAATGCTAGTTTTATTGGTTTGAGATCTGTTGGTTTGCAGAAAAATAATTTTGGCAAATATTTGCAAAGAAAAGTGTACACACAAAACGGAACGGATTGAAATTTATAGAAAATGAAAGTTCAGTTGAAAACATTAAAAGAAAAATTAAAAAAAATATTAATTATCACTTTTTATAGCCTAAATATCAAAATACTTTAAATTGTTTAGGGAATGTTTCCCTGAAAAGATGGCATATATAATTTTCTCAATCTGGACAGTGTCAAAATGTTTGTTTTTAAAATCTCCACCTATTTCTATAATAATATTGAAAACATTTCTAATTTTGAAATTCAAGCGTACTCACTTTTGATTCTCTTTAATAACAAATACTCATTTTCATTTTTCTTCCAAAGTGTAAGGAGAAATTGACAGTATTTAAACAACTAAACTTTATAGAACCAATAATGATTTTCCTCTTACTTAAAATTGCTAGAATCTGGTGATAAGTTGCCAAGGAAATAAAGTTAAGGTGTTTATAAATACAACTAATGTCCAAAGAAAATGCCCTGATAAAATATTGTTTATTTAACATTTGCGTTGGAATGAAGGTCTAATCGTCATTTTTCTACCAAAAAGATTTGGGGGAGGGTGTAAAAGAGGCGTACCCCAAATATAATGAATTATTTTGTTAAACACCAACATAGGGAGAAATTAATGTAAAGAACGTCAAATTTTAAGAATTTTCAATATCTGGTCTAGAAAGTAAATTAAACCAATACTTCCATCCCTTCTTCATAAGAGATATTGATTAAACTGCATTTTTAACAGCATATTGTATGGTATTAATGAAAATATATGTTTGATTTATTAATCTATCACTATACAGCAAAATGAATTAAATTGATACTACATACATAAATAAGAGCACATTTTTTAAATTACACTCAAATTTAAAATATAAGAGTCATTTATTGAATACATTATAAAAATAAATATAGTAGCATTCCAAATAATTATATATTTACAAACTATAAGATTAGAAAAATATTCACATAAAACTTAAAAAAAATATGTTAATATTTCTATACTGATTAATTACTTATGATTAATATAATATATCATTTATATTTCACAATTAATATTATGTATATTTTCAATTTGCAGTTGCCCTAGAAACATACCATAACATCTACAAAAATATCAAATACATTTTGCTGTCTTATTGTATGAATTACTCTATCACACTGTATCATTAAAATTTTTCATTACGATACTGTTCAAGACAGAAAATGTGAATGCTTAATATATTTATTCATACTTTTAAAACGATCCAAATTAAAATATAAACGATAACTTTTTTAAAATTTAATAATGGTATGTAAATTTAAAGACAACAGTATTAAACGAATTCTTCAATGTAAATACTTACGATGGTGTACATTATATTTAAACTCTTTTTAACGTGCTCACAAAAATACAACTTTTCATAAAATTAATCGTATTTAAGGAAATGGGAATTGCTAACCTGTGACATGATTGTTATTGGTCGCTGTTCATTGGTCTGTTCTGCGTTGATCGACACTCATTGAAGGCTTTACTCGTGGATTTTGCAGCCCATATACATAAAAAATTTATTCTAGATAAAGTGAAACGATGTTGACCTCTGAAGAATTACAACAACACTGAATTTTTTTTTCACTGTTTCAAATATTGTCCAAAATGCAGATTTCATTGTTTAAATTGAAATCTCTCAATAGAGTTTTTAACAATTAATTTTCTTGTTGGTAACAATGCAAAATTTGATAGATGTTCCATTGTTTACTTATTTATGTTGTTAAATTAAATAGAAAGAAAGAAATCAAAAGGCCATTTTATAAATGAACAAAAATCAATTCAGTGTACGAATATTTTACAAATGAAACAAAAAATTAAATTAACGCAAGGTTTTTTTACAATTAAAACAAAAATTAAATCAATCAATGTTTTTTTACAAATAAAGCAAAA
Organism: Caerostris extrusa; assembly: GCA_021605095.1. NCBI lineage: Eukaryota > Metazoa > Arthropoda > Arachnida > Araneae > Araneidae > Caerostris > Caerostris extrusa. The sequence goes on from BPLR01010080.1 coordinate 56,747, forward strand.
ATTAAATTAATGCAATGCTATTTTACAAATAAAACAAAAATCAAATCAAAAAGTCCAATTTTACAAATGATTAGATTGTTAAATGGTCCTTTTAAGACACAAGGGTCCGATTTAGCCAAGCTGGCCAAACAAAAGATAATAAAATTAAATGTGTGTCGATAAAAAGGATTAAAACTCTAGGATTAAAAAAATCGTAAAAAACAAATCAAACAAGTACTTGTTTAAAGCAATTCGATTAAATCTGTATTAAACATTCTGTAATTTAGGTCCCAAGGTTAAAATATTGGTTTGAAACAAAGTTGATTAAGTCAGAAATCATTTCTAATGATTTCTTTGGCAAATGAAACAAAAAATCAATTGAAAAATTATTGTAAGATAATTCAAATACAATTTGAGAGAAAATAATTCAATTTGTTAATGTCTGTGAAAAAGAAATTTCAGAACTACTGTTATTTTTCCCTGCAATTAAGGTACTGTATTAGTATTTAAATAAAAAGTGATGTTTGTTGCATTCGTAGGTCAAGTACTTTGACTTGAGAGTATGCGTTACAAGGAGGATCAGCAGATTAAACTTTATCCAGGATACCCCACAGGGGAACTACTATAATTGCATTCATACTGTGTCACTATAGTTTTTAATTAATACCATCAATGATTACATATATAACTTTTACATTCGTCTAGAAAACAAAGCAAAGTGTTCCCAGCCCACAGATTTATTTATTTTTAGAATTCGTCAGCTCTTGTCAGCTTTCACTTACCTACTTTAGAAACCCATGACGCTATACACCAAATCGCATAGTCTCAAAAAAAGGAGAATATATTTCGTTAAGAAAACATTTTATCCATTTGGTTTTAATCACGTTTGAATGCATTGGCCACCAACAACGTTCGTGAATTCTCTTGGCAAACATTTAAGTGTAATCTCGAAATGTACAGCCCCTTATTTCCACTTACGAGCGAGCCTTCGTTCATCTTTTGAATCGCGGCTCAGTCTAATGCGGGTGTGGATTTAGATTCGATATAAATAAGAATAGTTTGTCTAATAATGGACTTAAAAAGATGGTTCCTATTATTTTGCTTTTCATTTCCGCACCCTCTTATTAATAGGAATTGTTGTTCCATCCCACTAGCTTTTTTTTCATTATTGACCAAGTATATTTTTTAATTGCCAGAAAGGAATTCATCATCATTAAAATATTCTCTATAGTTTCAGTTACAAAATTATCAGTTATCTTTTTTTTTAATTTACGTTTATTTTCCAAATGAATTAGGGTAATGTAATTATTTTTTAATTGTATTTGTATTCTAGAATTGTGTTCTTCGTTTCTGAAATTCACTGCCAATTTAAAATTTTTAACTAATATTTCTTAACAAAAAAATTAACAACAAATCTTAACAAAAAAATTAACAACAAATCTTAAAAAAAAAATTAACAACAAATCTTAACAAAAAAATTAACAACAAATCTTAACAAAAAAATTAACAACAAATCTTAACAAAAAAATTAACAACAAATCTTAACAAAAAAATTAACAAAAATCTTAACAAAAACGTTTGAAAAATTAGTTGCCATTGAATTTTCAAGTTGAAGAAGTTCAGTTCAAAACCCGGCAGAACTGAATATCCCAGAACTGAACAGAACTGATCTGAACAGAACTGAATATCCCATGAATAAGATATATATCTCACATCAAATCCGCAAGATGGTATTCTAAAAATATTAAATATTTAAGAATTTTCACAACAAAAAAATTCATAATACGATTAAAAAAACGTAAAAGAATATTTCAAAACTAAAATTCGGCATTTTATCATAAAATGCATTTATTACTTTACATTCTGCGTTGTTTTCGATCTTTAAAATGGTAACAATTTGAAACGCCTGCATACTTTCAGAAATGAAGGAATACTTACGGTGAACTTTTTTTTTTTCCCAAACATTCGGGAATGCATTTCGCTTAAAGTCATACATACTTAAAGTAAAATTATAAATTAATGAACAGTTGTTTTTTAAAAGGTGTGTATAATATCTAAAAGGCATCTTGATTAAATTTCTTTTACTTATCTCAATAATGCATATAAATAAAAAAATAAGTACGAGTGCTTATCTTAAAAAATTACAATAAACATAGAATTGTTGAATTGAAATTTTGTACTTAATATTTTAAATTGCCTTAAAACAAGTTTCCTTTAAACATTAAATATTTTATAACTTGTAATTGAAAACTTTGCAATTTAAGCTTAAGTCTACAGTGGTTAGTTGTAAAAATATCTTAATATCAAATCATATTTTGTTAAAAAAAACTGAGAAGTAAAAAAATAAATTTGATGAAAAAGCGTGTAAATGGAAACAAAATCCCAAACGAAAAAAAAAAAAAAATCAAAAATTTTAAAATATATAAACTTTGATAATATTATTAGTTCTGTAAACATTTTTCCAACAATTTTCATATTGCACTACCATGCAGTAACATAAATGGTGAGAGGCGTTGGCTCGTTCGTCTACTAAATTTAATGGCTCCTAAACACAACGGGTTACTTCCGTGAGTCAATATTGATTCATCGCCTCTACAGTTTAAAGCAAACATCCACAACAGAGGTATCTTACTTAGAAAGTGATCTTGAAACGCTATACATAGAAATATCCTTTTTAAACTATAAATCCTGGAAGCCTTGGAATCCTGGAACCCTTGGGTTCTAGCCTATTTTTCAACTGAATTTTAAAAACCAAGAAGGCTAAGAACCATTAAGTTGTATCGTGTTTGTTGTATGTATGGTTATGGTGTATTTGCTAAAATTGCTTCATATGAAAATGAAAAAAAAAAAAATGTTTTTTTTTTTTTTTTTATAAATAAACGATCTACTGGGATTTTTGTGATGCATGAATTTTTCTTTATTATCTAAACTATTCTGAGGTAGGACATTATATAGTATGAGATTTCCGTCCATTTGACCCCCACATAGTTTGTACAAGACAATTATTTGTAGCCTATATGAATCCTATGCGTGTGTACAAATGTAGCCTTGCGTTCTGCAATAGCCTTTCCATTCCCACTACACAAATCAATCGAATTCCCATACCATTTAATCTGAAAGCGTGATTAAAGAAAATACCTTAAATCTATCTATTATATTTATTATAAGTATTTTTTTAAATAATTATAATAAAAAAAATAATTCTATTTTTTCTGATTTTTTTAGTTTAAAAGACGCATATTTATACTGAACTACCCGATAACTTGTTATATCTTAGCAGTATATTAGCTTCACAACTTAGCTTCACTATCTGGGTTGTAGAGAATAATGAACACAATAATCTGACCCCTGTACTCATTCAGGGAAAACGCATGTTTTTGTTGATTCCTTTCAAATAAAGGGATATTTGTCTTTTAATTTGCACATGCATCATTTCAGGAATTTTACGTCATGTTTTTCATCATTTAATTTTTGAGTTTGGCTCACTTAAATTCCTCCAAAAGTATCCATTTGCATCTGATAATTCTATAAAAAACCCTTCATAAGACAAAAATGTAAAAGAAGTTATTTTTTATTTGTATTTTTGATTTTGATGTTCAGTCATAAAAATTATCTTAAATTTCTTTCCTTAATAAAATACTTTAAAAAAAGTCATCCAGACTAAATTGTGCCGCAAGAAATCATCGCGACTTTAGTGAAATTGAATGCATCCCTTTTTACAATCGGTTGTAATCGGTCTTTTTACCTGGCTGTAATTGTTGATAAACGACCAACTTTTTGTTCTCATGTTAATAATATAAAAAAATGACTTTTGCTTTCGTACTTTATACCTTCTCATTAATAATGATTATCCACTTTATATTGAAAATGAACTATTAATAGTGCCCTACGTGTACCGCATTATCACATAAGCCTCCTTAATTTGAGACTAAAATTAATAGCATTCATGTTTGAAAAATAAATTTCTTCCCCTGATCACCGACGCATGATGTTTCTTGAGATACGATGACATATGTATTTTCTCAACCTTGACAGTGTCAAGGTGTTTATTTTTAAAATCTCCACGAATTTCTTTAATCATCTTGACAATATTTCTAATTTCGAAATTCAAACTTACTCACTTTTAATCCCAGTCATCTCTCCAACTCCAAATGTCCTCGAAATGTCTTCTTTAATTACTTAGCTTTATTTAAATTGCCTTTGTAGCTACTACTACACGTCTTTTTGATTTTAAGTTTTTTTTCTGTTGTTTTCCTTTTCATCTTTTATTAAAATTGCATGGTTTTTAGTTTATAAATGTTAACTATTTCCATTTCTTAATTTGTTTTAATTTACCTTTTGACATTCACCTTCTGACTTACTGTGACCCTATTTTTACAAATATGGATTTGTTACGTTTCACCAATTAAGACCGTCTTAAACAACTCATGTTCATTCCCACCTTGTTTCACGAGTCTTCGAGTATATAAATTTTAGGCCGTGAAATTAAAATATACTCTTAATTAATCCAGCTTTCAAAAATAGATAAATTGAAATTAAAAAAATGAGAGAGAGTAAAAAAAATGAGTAGTTAGGAAGTAGATATTTATAAATGTTTTAAAAAAAAAATATTACTTTTATTATAAATGCATGGATATTCAATAACAAATAAGAAATTTTATGAAATTTAATTAGCTGGGCCCCAGGAGAAATATTCGCAAGCATGATAAATATTTATGGTGAATAGCGGCAAACATCATCGCAGTTACGTTAAAATTACCTAGATTTGGCATCATTTTTTACATTAGATGCTTAGCTAAAGGAAAAGCCCGAAATTTCTTTTTAATCACTTAGACTTTAGTGAAAATTAATTGAAATTTTTGAAAATGAAATCATTTGTGCTATTTATATGATTACATAAATCGATAGAAAATAAGTTTCCATGATTTGTGGGCAAGTTTTAATTGTATGCAAATATACCAAGCACTTTTTATACATTTATTCATTATCATCATAAAAATATTGCAACCACATAAAATGCAGAAAAATACTAACAAACTATTCCAAAAAGTTGATTTTGCACCATCATGAAATTATTTTAAAGTAATATATTTAATAAATTAAAAAATACGCATTTACTGTTAAGAAACAATGACCAAAACAATTACTCTATAAACAATAATAATAATTTCATAATTTCATAATAAAATATATTCAAGGTTCCAACTATAATAATATTACTTGAATTATCTTTGACATAGTGAAGCGATGAAATGTTTTACTTTATAGATCCGAGTTAGCAAAACAACTGAGTGAATAATCAAATCTATTCATTGTTAAGGAAATAAAATTCATTGTTCAAAATATACATTTTAAATAATACTAGTTAAAAAATAATAGATTTTAAATAATACTAGTTAAATAATAATTCATTTTAAACAATACTAGTTAAATAATAATACATTGTAATAGTAAATTTTTAAATAATACTGCATTGTTTTTATAGAAAACAATGCTAGTTTTGCAATAGACTTTATTCTTAAAATTTATGATTATAGCGAAAATTTCTTTTGTTCATCTTTTTAATTGGATAGATAAACTTTATACTTGGGAACTAAAGAAAAGTATATTTCCTATATATATAAATATATATAATACATGCTATACAATGGTTGTAAAATAAATGTTACATTAAATAAGGAGTAGACAGCGCATTCGATTTCCGAACTAGGGAGACAGCGGGAAATCTTCTGTTTGTATATTGAAGAAGGTCAGTAAAAATCCGAAGGGAGTATGTTTTTCGTTAATTTCGGGAGGATTTAAGAAAAATTGCTGAAGGGCAGTATGGGGGCAGCCTACCAGGCCCCAATTTACAACCTGGGTAACAGTGAATTTCCTACATCTTTTCTTTAATGGTGGTAAATGTTCTAACAATAAATTATTTTGAATTTAAAAATAATAAAGCAATATTAAAAAATAAATAAGATATTACAGGAATTCTTTAAAATTTGGAAAAAAAAAAAACATAGCGTACATTTTAATAAAAATAATTATTAGGTTGAATAACAGATAATAAATTTATTGATATTTAAATATTTATAATAATCAAAATTATTTAAATAAAAATATTATTTTACTTTTCATTTACACTATAAGTCTGTGACTCAAAATGCTCATGACAATTTTTCGATTCTTTATCGTGTGTTCGAGTAACAGAAAAATTTAAAATATTTTCGAAATGTCGTCTTTATTAAGAGTGAGGAGCGATGATGTCAGACTTTCAATTTTGATTTGGTGGTCATATCTTTGGGCTTTTGAAATGAAAGAAATCGATTCAAATCAAAAAATGGCACATAAAACAGCAAATCAAACAAAACCGAAGTTAGAATGGCATGATTAAATCCATGCGTCGAAAACGTGCTAGGAGTTGGAAGAGAGTATGCCGTATACAATTTCGAGTTTAATATTGCTTAGAAAGCTACTTTTAATGGAATCAATCTGGAGAAAAAGAGAGTTCATTCCAAATTCTGATGGCAAAATGAACCAGGGAGAAAAAGTGAATTTCAATCCAAAATCTGATATAAAAATTTAGGTGCATTTTAACAGGTCTTACAGGCGCCGTGATTAACGCTAACGAAAAAATTTAAATTAATATAATTAGAAATTATTTCACTTATTAGAATTGCCGCATTTTAGTGGGATGGGCACAAGTTTAAATTCAGCTGCGTAATGAGTTTTCATAGTTCTGAAATCTAACGTTCTGTCTAACCAGCTAATCCGTTTCTATGTTATAAAACTACTAAAACTTCAACTAAAGTAAATTAGTTCAGTATTATCGTTTTTTTTACAGATTTCAGATAAAATTTAATAGAAAAATACAATAAAGATACCAAATGAGGTGACCGGAACTTGTGGTCCATTAAATGCAAGAGTACTCGGGTTCAAATCCTCTGGAGGAATTCATAGCAGTCACTGTTTTCAGACACTCGAATGTGATTGTTATAATGTGTCGAAAGTGTATCGAGAATCAAGTAGTCTGGTGGGAATTTTTTGCATTTTCTCATATACAACACGCATTTATTTCAACCGTGAAACAATGACTTTTCCCTTCCACAGTCGTCGGTGGGCTGTTCGGAATATACATAAGACCTACCAATGTTCCACAAAAAATACATACATGCTAGTTTGAGTAAATAGAATACGGTTCGATTCTTCATTGATAGCAAACATTAAAAGGTGGGGTGAAAAGTTCGTAGGCTGACACATAGATGGAGCTATTAGTATTAAATCCATATGATTTTTAGTTAGCTCTAATCTTCAAAAGACACGTGTATAAATTTGACAGCTGTTACACTATTAATATGTGAGTTATAGCATTTTTAGTGAAGCAACTTTTTTGTTAGTTTGAAAAAAATGGATAAAAAGGAATTTCGTGTGTTAATAAAGCATTGCTTTTTGGCTAAAAAAATAATATTGATGCCTGGCTTGATAAACATTATTCGAACTTTACACCAGGAAAATCAACCGTAGAGAAGTAGTTTGCTAAATTTAAACGCGGTGAAATGAGCACTGAGGACGATGCACGCAGTGGACGCCCCAAAGAGGCTGTTACCGACGAAAACATCAAAAAAAGTCCATAAAATAATTTCTGATAACCATAAAGTGAAATTGATTGAGATAGCTGAGACCCTAAAAGATATCAAAGGAACATATTGGACATACGTGAATGAATATTTGGATATGCGAAAGCTCTGTTCACAAAGTGGGTGCCGCGCGAGCTCCCAATCGACCCAAAACAACAACGAATTCATGATTATAAGCAGTGTTTTGAGTTGTTCAATCGTAATAAACCCGTCGAATTTTTGCGTCGATATGTGACAATGGATGAAACATGGACATGCACGACTGCACGTGATGAACACTAAAAATGCTATAACTTCACTAAAAATGCTATAAAAAAATGCTATAACTCACATACTAATAGTGCAACAGCTGTCAAATTTATACACGTGTTTTTGAAGGTTAGAGCTAACTAAAAGCATATGTATTTAATACTAGTATCGCCATCTATGTGTCAGAATACGAACTGTTCATCCCCCATATTACACTCACTGCATTCTGTAACGAGGATATTATCACAAGGTTTAAGTTTCTCATCGGTATTCATATAGCCTGAAAGAGTTAGTTTTCTCCCAGTGAACATCGTAAATTTTATCACACTTGGGTGGCAAGAACATTGTTTACCATCATTTTTAAAAATAAATAAACTAAAAGAATGAAAAAAATCAGTAAGGACTTAGAAATCCCTATAAATATATAACCCTATAAATCTTTTCGCGAAACAAACTATATACAGAACGGGGAAGAGTTCAAAGTTTATTGTTCTTTATTTCAAGCACGGGTTGACCTTTATGTTTGACTTTGGTCTATGCAAGTTTTTTTTTTTCTTCCCTTTTTTTTCTCCGCCGTTCGACCTTGAAACAGAGAATTGGAGAGAGAAATAGAGAAAAGGGGAATGATGATTCGAGACAGGAGGGTAAGGAAGTATAGCGAGTACCAAGACCAGCGCCGGATTTAGATAAAAAGAGGCCCTAGGCTTATGAGGCCATTTCACATCCATTTTTAAGTTTGTAAATTACTTATTATATTTGCTTTTATTATTCATATGTGTAGAATTTCTTCTTATTTTTGATTCAGTGTTTTAGTATTTACTGTTTTAGAATAGTGTAATTCTAATTTTTCTAACAATTTGAATGTAGGCCCCTCTTGATCTTGAGGCCCCAGGGAAGCCTAGTTAGCCTATAGGAAAATCCGGACCTGACCGAAACCCTTAAATGAATTCGTTTTTAAGATGATTTTGTAAATATTTACAGTGTATATTGTTTTTGTGTTATGTGTTGCAGTTTTTGCAGTGCTGTCTTTCCAATTATAAATAAATATGACAGCTAAACTGTGGTGTAAACTGTGGTAAAACAGTGTAGTATTATTATTTAAAAAAAAATATTCAGTTCCTACCATTAAACAACTCTAAGACAAGACTACACTCATATCAGGTCCTAAATGTGTAATTTTAAAATGAATTACTTTTTGATAGTTCTATGTTATTGCTTTATTTTCTTGTTCAACCACTGTGGGCTTTTTCCCCCATTGAATAGCCCATTGGACAGGAGGTGGCAATGCCTTCCAGGAAGATTTGAAAGTTAACCGACTTTCTTTTTGGTCGCATATAGGGAGAAAACCCATAAAACTGTCACCAGGCTACCTGAGTATCGATACAATACGCTTTAAATGCACAATCATCATCGATCATTCTGATTTCGGAAAGCTGTGACTTCAATGAAGCTATCAGTGGATTGAAATCGGCCACGAATCCGGCGTTATTGCTTTAAACCCTGTCCATTAATAAAAACTTCCAAAATTTAAAAACTAAAACATGTTTCCCAACTGAAGAATTATATTTATTTGGCCTGAATCGATAAAAAGTTAAAATGTTTGAAAACATGATGCTTTGAAATGAATATGTATACACTTTTAAAAATAACATTCATTTGTTTAATTTTTAATGAATTAGTTATGTATTATTCATAAACATTTCAAAAAATTATAATGATGTAATGCATAACACTTTTTCTTAATACAGTGGTCCCCAAACTTAATTATTCTGCATTCACCATTTTTCGAATATAAATTACTCAGCGCTCGCTCCCATCTTCCCAGAGATCTTCCTTCTTAAAGGGAAGGAATCGCCACCTAGTGGATATTCTTCTTCGAAATTCTTTGAGAACATCTTAGTCTATTTACTAAATGTAACAACTTAATTTTACTAAATGTGCCATACTACAATCCTGCCACCCTTTTAGCTGTAGGATGCTGTTTATAGGGAGAAATTTATGTTGATCATTAAAAATGTTTTTCAGCAGTATCGATAATTATATACTTGAGATACATAAAATATCAATAATCTTCCGAGTAAGAATGTTATCCTTTGAAATGAACTTATTAGTAGATCCGTAATTTTTTCCTTTTTTTAAAGCCATTGTTAATGAACTTGCTATAATAACTAGAAAAATTTATTTTAAGCAAGAAATAAAATCACGATTTTTATGACCACCAATATTTTTAAATTATATGTTTTACCAATTTTATATGATTAATTGAAAATCTTATAAATAATGAATATTTTAAATGGTAATGATCTAAAAGTGTTCTTGTTCGCATTAACGTAGAGGTTTTCCTATACTTTTTACATCGTCCTTTAGTCCCATACTATTACAGTTATCAGTAGCGAACAAAATATAAAGAATAAATGGAAATAATACCAAAAGTGTGAAAGATATTAGATTCGAAAAATTAAATTTATTCTTTTCTGGTTGTTCTCCGTTTAGTTCTGTATAATTTGCAAACCCCAAAATGTTTAAAAAAAATAAGAAAATCGACACGTAATCAAAACGTAGAAAGGAAAAAAAAAAAACATTTTAAATGAGTTATAGATATATGTGACTGATAAATTAATTGATTCATTACTCTTTTAATTAAAAAAAAATCATTTTGAACTGTTAAAATATTATTATCTTGAGAAAGAAATTAACAAGAAAAATGAATGTTTGTTTATAACGCAACTGAGAAAATGTATAAATTCCATTTTTCTAAAAATACATCAATATTAATATAAAAATCATTAAAAATAATATTCAAAATAAACGTTTCCAGGTTCAAAGCTGTACAAAAAAGAAAGGATGGATACTAACATTTACATAAGCAATAACTTCATTCCATCGTTTACAGTTGAAAGATAATTGTACATGTTTTGTTAGCTCAATACTAAAAAAAAGAAAAAAAGGTTAAACTAAAATTAAATTTTGTATAAAAGTTGCCATCGAACAAAAGCTCTGTTATTTGAAATACGCAAAGCTGCAGAATTGCGGAAAATAAAATATAGGAGATTCAATTAAATTGATATACTTTTGCAGACTAGTACAAAAAGTGAGTTTAGTGTAACAGATTCAATAAATGAACTTAGATAATTTGCTCCATTTCTGTTTTTTGTTCCAGAAATTGGAAAGTCAGGAGCCGTGATTTTATTATATATGCATTCGTATATTAGCGGATTTATAAATAATTTTTTTATCAATTATTTCCATGTCGGTACGAATGTACCGATGAAGACCACGAGGAAGTAACCTACACTCGTCCTCATACTAATCTCGGTCATATAGGCATTTTTTTTTATCACTTACATTTGCATAGTGGCTTTTGTTTAAATAACTAAAACTAAATAAATATTTTAAAATGGTTTCAGGAAAAGAAATTTGTTTTTAAAATTTGTTCACTTAAATGTTTGCAATTATTGTATAAAATTCAAAGATTAATTTTCTATAATTTGAAAAATTATTAATATAACAAATGAAGGATATCTAAATTATTTTTATTAATAAATTTGACAGAATATTTAAAAAAAAACATAATTGCATCGTTGAATATTTATTATGATTTTGCCTTAATTATACATGTTATTTGATAATTAATTACACTTTAATGTGTCACTGATAATACATTTTCAATTACACATTTTTTATTCACAGTTTTCAATTTTTTGTAGACACATGCTTCTGATTAATATGTCAGACTCTGTCCTTCATTAAGAAGACAGCGTTTCTCGAAGGACACCACTGGAAAGCCAACTCAAAAGTCGATCGAGGGTTGTCTAGTCTCAAACCTAGCTCAATCGCTCTAGACAGCCTAAGAGGTAAAATAGGATTACCCTCTCTCCCACAATTAATTATTTGGTTAGTCTGCAAGACAAGTTCAGATATTTAATTGATTAGTTTCTCCCTTTCCACCCCATTCTAATTTCGATCATATATGCATCCCTTATAATCGCTATGCGGTTTTTATACTAATACCAATATACAAAACTACATAATTAAGAGTTAAAGGCTATTATGCAAGATACTATAAGTTTTTTTTTTGTGATATTTAAAAGAAAAAAAAATTAAAAAGATTAATTATAGATAATTTAAAAAAAAAAAATTAATAAATCAATTCAACCATAACGAAATTATTTGCATTTATTATTGTAATTATTTAAGTATTAATCTGAAAAGAATAATGTATTGAAAATAATTCTATCGTTAAATATGTATAGTGATTCAGTTCAAAACATATATCAATGGAGATATTTAATACATAGCTTCATTTAGTGTATAACAAGTGATATAACTTTCAAAATTTTTTTCTGCAATGCTACAAGTATATGTTAAAGCATCTTGTTAAAAACCTATCAGCCGCTATCCTCCATCTAGAAAACAACTTTGCCCTTGGGACAACACTGTGAGATCTTCTCAAATGTCCCTCGAGGGCTATCTGCCCTCAAACCAAATCAAATCGTTCTGGACAGCCTACAGGAGGTCAAATGAGATCTCCCTTATTCAGACCATTAACAATCTGGTCCGTCTTCTTGTCAAGTCTGGGTTATTACTATAAAGGAACACAAATGCCGTGCGTTGATAGTGGGGGAAGTAAACCCAATCAACATAATTACGACTCGGAACGTGAAAAAAAAAGAGCTAAGAAAAAAAGATATAACAACTAATTTTACTGAAACATGCTTCTTTATAAACAATTTCGAATAATAATTCTATATAAATTCATGTTTGTGAAAATTGCAACACCATAACGGAATCGTCATATTTGAATGAAATTTAATACACAGTTGAGTGGTAGTGGTACAAATAAGTTATTAAATGTTCAAAGCAAACAAACAATAACAAGAGATCTGAATCCGCAATAAGTGCTGCTACACGACGTGACATGGAGTCAAACAAATTTTTTGAATGTCTGCCTGAGGAAGAGCATTCAATATTTTTTGGTATACGCACTCAAAGTTCGTCTGCAGAAGCAACAGGACGAGGATCAGAAGCCGACCACAAAATCCTACACATGTTCAATCGGCGACATATCCGGGAATACGCATGCCAAGGAAGAAGCTGTACCGCGTTGCAAAGAAGGATTGAACAGTCCTAGTGATGATATGACGGCGGGCATTGTCCTGTTGAAATACAGCGCCTGGCAAGCTTTGAAGGAAGGGAACAACTTGGGGCTGTAGAACTTCACTGATGTACCGGTTGCTGTTCAGATTGCCCACAATTCTCAGCAATTGGAGATCGTCCATGATATGTTATGACACCCCATGCCATAACTCCGGGTGTTTCGGCCACTGTGGCGTTTGATAATGAATTCAAATCAGTTAAATAAAGAATTTTAAAAAAGAATATGTAAGTAGCAAGCATTTATATTTGAATTATTAATATTTTTTTAAAAAAAACAGTCTATTTTAATGATTAATATTTTTAAAAACAGAGTTTTTAAATGATTTAGACTACAAAACACTCTATAATATATATATATATATATTCATATAAATAATATGTAAGAATTCATTAAAAAATAAAAAGCATATTGATTTTTTTTTTATAAATCGTTGAAAAGATTTTATCATCTTCGTATTTTATAAAATTAAAGTAGTTGAAAAAAAATGGAATGTTTTGCTTTGATTAAAATTGGATAGTTTCGCAAACATTAAATACACAAATATAAAAATTTTCAGGCATCAGAATTTCTTTTTTAAACTCACTGAGTCAATATTTTTCAGCGAAGCATATTATGAAGCTTAAACTTTCTACACAAATTGGAATATTGGCATTTACCAACACTTCAAACCATGCATTTCCTTTAAACGAGAATAAATTTAGCTACTTGTTCAATAAAGCTGAATCTCAGTTTATGGGCAATTTTACTTTTCTACGAATTGTGCAGCTAATGACTTATTTTTAAGGCTTAGCTAGTTATTTCAAGATATTTATGGTACATTTATTCAAAAATTTTGAGCATGCTTATAGTTCAAAATATTTGCAGAAACATTCTAATGATGACTAAAATCTATTAAGTGATGCAAATATAATTTACGAAAAAGATTTTGAAGGATAACATCCTTTTAAGTGAAAAATATATTCTTCCATCTGGATAAATGCAGTAAACAAAGTAAAAAAAAATATACAGTTATTGGAAAAGAGAAATAATTTGTATACTACTGTGCTCCAAAAGTAAGTCCAATTATTTTTTTCAAAAACTCTAAGTTATTCATACAAATTTATTTCATCGCCTTCAAAGTAATCCCCTCCGGACACAATGCTCTTATGCCAACTTTTTTTCCAATCTTCATTGCAAGCTAAAAAGTCATTGGCAGGGATGGCCTTCAAAGCGCGCGGCGATTCACGTTGAATCTCTTCAAAATTGATGAATCACTTCAGTTATTGGAACAGAAAAATAATTTGTATATTATAAAGTATTCAGAGATAAAGGAAAAATCAAAAAAAAAATAGGGAAATAATCAAAGCAATCAATTCAAAAGGAAATAAATTACATTTTAATTGAGAAAAATTTGGAAATATGTTTTAACAATTGTGAGCAAACTATGTTGTTGTCTGTTTACTATATTTTTGCCATGCTTTTTACATATAAAATTACCATCATATTTATTGCAATAACTATGAATTGCTTTGCATAGTTGGTTTCAAACATATATTTGTCTGCACTGGCTGTTAATTGAGGAAAACCCTTTCGTTTTAAATACTTTTTCATTGTTCGTATTTTTAAAATTTGTTTCGAATTTTGCACGGTTTTCAATTTCCATCAAAAGGAAGTGTCAATAACAGGTTACAATCAATATCAAAAGTAATCGATAATCTATAATTCAATCGATTTATCAACATCGATAATCATTATATAAACAATTTTAAAACATATAGAATTTAATTCCAATGCATTGCAAAGAACTTTAAAAATAAGCCATAATTGTCTGAGTGACACTTCGTTCTGCAAATATATTAAATGAATGAAGTGATTCATGCTACTACTGGCTGAGCCCTTCTTGTGATCAATAAAATGGTAGCTTGTTGGTCAAAAAGGGTATGGAAATTTAATATAAAAATGAGCTCCCTTCTTCAGAAGGAAATGTTAAATTCGAAAGAAGAATGGCGTTGGTAAAAATAAACTATGTAGGGGCTTTCGGATTTGGCGCAAAAATGTCTTTTGTCAAAGTGTGCCAAATGGCGGGTTTGATTCTAATTTGAAGATAATTGCAACTCTAATATGATAGCTCGATTTGCGAGAAGAATTTGATTAAAAAAGAAAGAAAATATATAATGTAAAAAGGCTGAAATTTATAGGAAATTTAATGCAAAAAATGGAGGAAAAGTTGCTGAAAAAATAAGGAAATGTCAGGGAAAATTCACTTACCCGGAATTCTGGAATATGATTAAACTGCGTAGGTCAAGTTGAATTGTATACCACCCAGAATAATTTTCGCTTTCATAATGACATCCATGCAAATTTTTATACAAAAACTCAGTCTCAGTATCAGCCCACATTCAGTCTCATCAGCTATTTTACGAAGGCTAATGCCTGACATTACAATCCAGTTATGTGTAATTCTTATAATATCGTAAAAACTCATTTTTGACTGAGAGGAAAAAATTTTGATGATTGGATTTCTTCACATATTTGTGATACACCATTAAATTTTGCTTTGCATCTCGACATCTATTCACTAGATTTATCTTTTATAACAATAAGAACCTAAGCGTTTTTTTAATAGTAGGACACACGGAATTATTAGCAATCAAACCTTCAAACATACACATTCAATATTTTCAACTTAACTTGACATTCCAAATCCCTGCTGTTGAAGTGTTAATTCAATTATAAGAAATTCCTGGAATTTTTGTTTCTGAAATCAAAATTCTTATTATCAGACATTGCTATTCGAAAGACTTTTATCAGCACACAACGAAAGAAAGCATTCGCATCTGCATGAACTTCTAACGAGTGAAATGATTTATTATTAAAAATTAACAGTTTCTGTAATTTAATTAAACCACGTAATTAATCTTGGTTAATCAGGCACTAGGAGATAACTTGGTTACAGTATTTGGCGATATTTGGCGATTTTCGCCCACTTCAGGAGCCTGAGAAAGTCACCCAATCGCATCGTTCATTATTTTGCGATTTGGTGAGGTGCTTTATTTTACAGACGACGAGTGCTTTTCTCCTGAAAGCAACAAGTATTAAGACATACATTCTGCTATTAAGCTTTAAGAATTGGTCTGCTTTTTTATTGCATTGGAATGCACAGATATCTTAAAATTGTTGGCATCAGAGTTGATAAATGTATGTAATTTTTAATTCAGAACACTAACTAACAAAAACAGGGAGTTTTAAAATATAGTTGAAAGATTTGTGAGAAATTTTTTTATTCATTTCCTCGATTGACACAACATGATTAAAATTATTATCATTTACAAATATTATATAATTCTAATAAATTTATCATTTACAAAGATTATATTATTTTAGTACGTTAAGTATGGATTTCTTAAATTTTGCATATGTGAAACTAAAACAAAAGTGATTTGTAAATTCTGGATAAACAACTGTGTTTTAGAAATTAAAAAACCTTGAAAAGATAAAAACAATTCTAAAGATGTTGAAGCCTTCATAATATTTCCCAATATTATCTTTAATACTTAATTCTACTAATAAATTATTATAATATAATTTCATAAAATTATAACTTATAATTTTATAACAACATAGAGAAAATTTACTCAAGTTTCTTCTTCGAAATCCAATAAGAAAAAATAATTATTCAAGCAAGGAATTAAAAAATTTAATCCGTGAATCTCTCTCCACAATCCAATCTCTCTCCTTACTTCCAAGGAAGCAGTTTCAATCCCGTCTTTCTTTCTGTCTCTCTATATGTTTCCTTCTTTCTCCCTTGTGCCACATGAGACCACATTTATATTGATTTCATCCTAAATCAAGGGCTAGAGTCGTTTAACGGAGGTATAATTGCGGCCATTTTCAGCATGATAATACTAGGTCTCATGTTTTCATGCTACTCCAAAAATTCCTCCGTGTACAGAAGACATTTTCATTGCCATTTGTATCTGACTTGTCTACCATAGAGCAAATCTAGGACATCACAGCTATACAGTTGCGAAGGAAATGTCTTCAAGGCATCTTTATGGCTTACGTACCAAAATGAATTCAAAACATGACATAATATTTTCTATGAAATCATTTATAATCTCACTCATAGAACGTCAAACCGTGTGAAGTCTTGTTTTCACCATGAAAAGGCTGTACTATATTTTAAACAAACCGAGTAGGTTTGGATGTTTTGTTTTTTCGTTTTTTATCTTTAATTTATCTATTGATTTTGAGAAATACAAGTGTTCTAAAACTTTTCATTCTTGGTATTGCAATCTCAAAGATGAGGAAAAAATAGTCTGACTTTCGATTATGTGACAAAATAAGCATCCGTTTTAAAAGTTGGCCGAATCAATTACTTATTAAGAGTTAGAAAAAGCAGCGAAATTAAATTTTAAATTTTATTAATTATTGCTGAAATTTTTCATTGGGTATTATGTAATATTAAATGTTAATTGTTAAAATTACTCTCATTGGAATAAAATCCCTCAGAATTTACTTCTACCGCATATATACATATGTGTTGGAATCCGTCCTACTTTGATCTTTTCCACACAATCGCTGGTCAAATTATGAGTATGTTTGTAAATGCCTTCTTGAAATGAAACTATAACATATATAAAACCATGTATTAATAAAATAAACATCAAGTTGGTAATAAAAGTTCTGCTGGATTTTGAAAGTGTACCTTAACATATTTTTACAAGCAGTTTTGAAGCAGATTAAATATAATTAAACATTTGGCGATAAATAAAATAAAAATTCCTTATTAATTAATTTAATTCAAATTCATCATTAATTAAATAAATTCAAATTTGCTATTAACTAAATTAATTCAAATTCCTTATTTATATAGGGTTTCATATGGTTTGATATAGGTAGTAGAAAAATTCTTTATAGTTACTAATAATTATATATCAGGCTATACAGGATATACAACTCAGCATTGGTGTTGTACCGACGTTGAAGAAGTGGTGTTGAAGTCGGGCTGCGTTCCAAACGCAACGTTGTCATTTAATATTACATATTTAAAGCTGTGATCATCCTTTCCATATCTACCCGTTGGTACTGTCTTTGAAATATGAAAGTGATTTCGGGCCGGTTGAGTTTGCTGGTTGCCTGATTTTTATATGTTCTGAGTTTCCGGCAGGAACAATACCAAAGGTTCATCCGAAAATCCTGTGAAATAATTTAGCCTTATATGTCAATACTTTTAAACATCTGGACAACAGGGTGTAATGGCTAAAAATGAAGGGAAACTACTCATAACTACAAATTATTTTCATGCAACTCAATAACTGGCTAATATTAAAGCAATAATGGTTATTACGTTATCATTTAACCGGAAAAAAATAAAATTTTTTCTTCCCCATAATATATTATTCCATATAAAACTAGCCGAATTAGTTAATACACTCTAGGAGGAAAATAATTTTCAGTTATTTCGACGATTTGATAGCAATACAAACTCCAAATTAACCTTCTCAATTTTGGTAACTATTCTAGGCACTATACTAAGCAGAATATATGAAACAGTGTCTGCTTAGACAAAAATAACACACACATTTTATTCTTTGATAAACCTTACAGTGTCGGAATTGCTCATGCAAAAATTCTTTTGTTTGCGATCAATACAGGAGTAATCATAATCTCTTGTCTTGTACTTCAGATTTCATTTAAGTATATTCAGCTTTATGATGACAATAAAGACACAGACGTAAAATGCTCAAAGAAAAATACACTGGAAAAATTTTTAAATTCTAAATTTCAAAATTCACATTTATTCAGTTATTTAATCAGCATACTTTGGAAACACAAAAAAGTAAGAGCATATGCCAAGCTCAAGCAGCTTTTACATCCAAGTATTGTCAGAAAACTTCTCTGCAGCATTCACTTCACTGGGCCAATCATTGAAAAAACTCTACTATCCAAATATAATGCAAATATCAAGGATCAACTATAAAACGAAATTGAAAGACAGAAAGTCTGGATTTAGATTTCTTATAAGATTTTAATGATATAATCTATAAACAGACGGAACCGAACATTCTGTTCAATGTACACTCTTATTATTAAAAACATAATGACCTGTCGGACATCACTTAGTAAACGCTATATTGTCTTTTTTTAGATCATTTTTCTAATTTTTCCTGTTTCTAAATGTTATCTATCCTTTCCTACCTTGTTATTTTCTATGAATTTTAAAAATTTAAACATTGTTCAATGGAATGCCAGATAGAATAGAACAAACAGCCTTTGTTATTCAAATTTCATTATACTCTTATTTTCGTAATCCTAGAGAACTTTCTTAACAATGACGGAGAATTTCATTTACCCGGAAACCCTATTTACAGAAAAAAATAAAACTTACAATACAATAAGGAAAGTCTTGATAATCGCCATCAATTCTTCTATTTGAGTAGTACAATCAATTACCTAAATCTTCCTCATTCTGATAATGAAATTCAGTAATTCCTATTCATCTTCTTCATGAAGTTTTTTCCATCGTCAGCATTTACATCCGAAAGGTGATTTTCACAATTTATTTCTGTCTTTCAACATTAAATGGCTTGAAGCAGTATATCAACAGCTTCCCTCCTCTTACATTATTTTAGGAGATTTCAGTACTAAAAAATTATAAAACAATGTAAAAACTACTAAATTATACGCTCTCCATCTGTTAACAATAATGCTTAGATCGAATAAAAGGGATTTTGGACAACCCTTTTACAATTATATGAATATTCTTACTCGAGTGTAAGATTTATACGTTACAAAATTTCTTCATCTATTTTAAATGTTATAAGATGACATATATTTCTCTAAACTCTCGCAACCTTGTTAAAATTCATAGCGTAAAAATCTTCTACATCGTAAAAGAAATCTTTTATATAAAGCCTAACCACAGCTTTCCACACATTTCTGGATCGCTTATAAGAAAATTTCCGCTACATTCCGTCGTCTAATATCTCAACGGAAATGAAATTTTTAGGCTCAGTATGTGACTCTGGTGGTTATAATGGAAGAATTTATAAAATCATCCAAGAGATTTATAACAGAAATGATACTCTAAATAATAATAAAAGTTTTCGATCTAACACTAATTCCTTCATCCTGATACAGATCAATAAGCAAATATTTTGGCATCACACATTAACTCATATCATGCATTCTATTCCTTTGGATTTTTCTGAAGATTCCTCTCAAACTGGGTCAGTAAAGTTGTTCTCAATATTCTGCTCCCAATACATCGCCTGGAAGTGACAGTATTTCACCCAAACAAATCAAAATCCTCCATATTAATATTTTCAAGAGCTTCTACTACTTTTTAATAATATTTCATTTATAAGTTAAATTCCAAACTAGTGGGTTGCTGCACAAATCATTTCTATTTTAAAACTGAACACAGATAACAATTATCTTAATTCTTATAGTCCAATTGCTTGAAAATCAATTTTAAATACATTTTTGGAAAGAATCATACTCAGCATAGTCATTAATTTCTCAGATTTCAATACATTTCGCTATCATCATTCAAATTATATCCTCTTCAAAGACTTCATGTATACACTGCCATTCCTTCACCATAAAATAGTTGCAACTTAGAAAGAGAATTTTTTTTTTTATTTTTATTAAATTGGATATAGCATAGAAGTATGGAATAGCGTCATATATCAGCATATGATTCCGTTCGGAGAGAAAGTTTATTTATAAAATAAATTTGACAGTTTGGAATAAAGGGTATTGCAGTAAATTAGAATCACAATTCCATCAATAGCAAGATTTTATTGTCAAAGAAACATTATCTCGAAAAATGTTTTCCCACACTCGTAGTTCAACAAAGTAGTGTTATCTGTGGTTTTCTTTTTCAAGATTTGCATGAGAGACATTTTTGGATCACCCCTAATCATATTGAATGACCAATTTATGAAGATGATATCTTGTTCTGCAGTGACAATCAACTTGAAAAGTTATTTACAATCTTCATATATCACTTTATAAGAATTCCCGATGGTATAACACTTGGAATTTCATTCTTCATTCAGAAAAAAAAAAAAAGTAAAGCAGTATGCACTTGTAGCTCAGGGTACATACATATTTATATTTAATGTAAAAATACAGTTTAATATATGCATAAGCTTGTGTATATTTAAGGATAAATTTTTACTTCTATGTTTACATCACAGTGCATCATGAAATATATATTTATACTTGTATAAACATATAAGCATTTATAAACAAATGCACAAGTAAAAACATATAAATAAAACTTTAATATTGAGTGGTTTGAATATGGATTACAAAATGGTGAATTTATTTTAGCAAACTTGTATTATAACGGGCTGAATTATTCCTTGCTTATATGAAAAGAAATAATACAATAACGATAAAATGTCAAGGACATTTTATATTTAGAAAATTAAAAAAAACCTTCAACATTAAGTAAATGAAAATTAATTTCAATAAAAAATTCCAGTAAAACTTTGGTGGATTTACATTGTTTTTTATGTTTTTACATCAATTAGTGTGTATTGAAGGCTTAGTAGAATTAAGATGTATGCCCAGTTTATCTAATGTGTATATTGAAATATTTTGCCTTCAATTTTAAATAAATGAGTGATTGTTTTAAAATAGGATATAGGTTTTATATGAGAGATATTTTTATAAACTGAACTAAGATATTATTACCAATTTAATCTTTTTTTCAAATAAAGGATCTTAAAATTTGATAGCTTGAAAAAATAATACTTAATATTAATCAAAATTTTGTAAATATACAATATACAATTCAATTCCTCAAAGCAATATACAATTCCTCAAAATATTCAATTTTAAAATATACAATTCCTCAAAATATTCAATTTTAAAATATACAATTCCTCAAAATATTCAATTTTTAAAACATACAATTCCTCAAAATATTCAATTTTAAAGTATACAATTCCTCAAAATATTCAAACTAAGACATAAATATTAGTTTAAAATACTTTGTCAGTATATATTTGCAATCACCTACACTGAAATTTAAAAAAGAAAGGATGGCTTAATTAACTTCACCATTAAATAAACACGGTATATATTTGATACTTTCTGAAGACCTGAAACTGAAAATGGTTCTCAAATATCCCTTTTTTATTTCACTATCCGTTAAACGGGTCGTTGATTATTTGGAAGGGATTTAAATTGTCTCTAATAGTAAGTACGAGCAGCTTTAGTGGATAGTTTTATGAAAAAATATGGGATTATTATCACGTCAGTTTTCTTTTTTTCAAATTCTCTTTAATGGACACATAAATATCTGTGGATGAAAACAGTTTAACCTACTTTTAAAAGGATTTCAATTATGGCAAAAATACGATAAATAATTTTAGAAGCTGACTTATAACTAAGTAATTTATGTAATAACTGTCAAAACTAGTTATTTTAAAATGTGTCATTTGCTTAAAAATTTATGTAGCTATTTGTATTTTTCAGAAATTACTTGTTTTTAAGAACAAAGTTGAAGATAAAAGGCTTATAAAGTGTCGTTTTTAATTGAACAATTATTAATTTTTGATCTTTGATATTTACTTTGTTTTTTTTCATTGATTTCAAAGGCGTTCAATTTCTTATATTTTTAATTATGAACTAATATTAATTAGTAAAAATATAAAATAAATTACTGAAATGCCTGTTGATGTTTTTCATTCATTTATGTTATTTAAAAGCTTATTCCTGTGACGAAAGTTATCTATCATTTTTTTTTTTATCAGAGTCACACTCTAGTTTATATAAATACAAAAAGTACTTCTTACAACTTATGTTAGAGAAAAGTTTTCGATATTATCAAAATTATGTATAATTTTTACTTTTAAAAAAAGTCTATCATTAAATTTCTTTTGGAACATATGGTAATGTAATGAAACGTAAAAACTCCTTTCTAAATAATCTGAATAATTTTACGAACACGCCTTTTATTAATTTTTCTGCAGAATATTTGCTTAGTTTGCATAAAAACACTAAAATAAACTTAGAAAATGAATAATTCCTCTTTTAGTTTAAAAATAGTGTTAATCTTAGACAGAGAGAGACAAAAACATTTTCATTTTCATCTACAGTCATGTCTAATGTATATTCCATACTAAAAATTACAAAAATTCCCTCCTGTTAATTCTGTTGCTGAAACATTTATAGAGTTCTCGTGGTTTTTTAAATGACGCTTTCTGTATTCCCAGTAGTAATTTAATAAGAGAAAAATTAAAATTTAAATTACAATAACATTTTTGAAAACTGTTTCTTTTTTTTTCTTAAGCTTTAAAAGACAGAATACTCCACTTCGAGCACATATTCAGAGCATTTAATTTTAGTTTTGTTGAAAAAAATGGCATAAAACGCAAAGTAAAATAAACAGAGAATTCACTCTCGACTTTCTTCAGTATGCTTAAATCAGTATGTTTCGTTTGACAGAGCTTTAATTAAGCTAATTTGCTTAGTATCTTCTTTCATCTTTCATACTTTTATTACCACCATGTTATGAATTTTGTAAATCCGATGGTAGCTGTATTCGCTATATTAAGTAATTATCAATTATACTAGGAAGGAAAATTAACGTTCTTTATTATAAAATATAATTAAATGAGCAAAATAATTTGAAGATAAGTTTATACAGCATAAGACATGTAGCTGTAATAGTAATGGTTATAGATAAAAAACAAGAGCACAATAATAAAATCTCTCTGTTCCCGGCCAGATTAATTAAAATTAAACAAAAAAAAAAAGCTTAAAATGGAGAAAGTAAATCCTCTTCATTGATTGATTATTTTATAATTGTACTTCACAGTGTCCTGGATTTTCATAGAAAGCACTACTGTCTATGGAAATTATATAAATAAAATAATTTCCCTTGATATCTATAACAGAGATTATTTTGTTTATTTTATTGAGTGGCTAGTTAGCCAATTTTTGAATACATGGAGTGCCTTAGCCCCGTATAGACCTTGAACTCCTGTCTTCAGGATAAAAATCATTGATGGTTATCAATGAATGATTAAAAAGAAAACAAGTGATTAAGATCTGTAAAAACTAAAATAACAGTAAATGAGGTCAAGTAAAAACTAAATAAACATACGAAAAAAGAGAATGAAATTAGAAATTCTTGTTTTTTTAATATTATTATTAAGTAAAAGAAAAACATTACGCGATTGGGTGCTAGAAATGCCCAATGCTAGAAATGATGACTAAAGGAACAGGTCAAGGTCGAACGCGCAACCAGACGGCTGCAAGAACGGCAACTGAATCAGTTCGTCTAGGAAAGTTGTATTATTATTTTTATTGAATGGTGCGAACAAAAGCTGCAACATATTTTATAAAATGTTCTTGAAACAATAATGAAATAAAAAAAATTAATGTTTCTGCGAAGTTCATAATGTTTTAAAAAAGAACAAATGGATATTAAATCGTTCCATTGTTAAAAATAACACAATAAAACAATTATTTTAAGATTAGAGTCTCATTATTTTAATTCATATACTAATGTGGAAAATACAAATTAGCATGTTTAAAAGTAAGGAGCCCTGTCCTAAAAAAGTAATTGAAGGCAAAAATAACAACAATTTATTCTTTAAAAAGGTAATTTATTATTTTAATGTTGTATTGTGAAATCACTACATCATAGGGTTCAATTATTTATTTTAATTAGTTTTTATAATAAAAGTGAACCCCCTCCTCAGTAAAAACAATTTTTTATCGTTAAAGAATAATAATTGACACATTCAGAAATAAATAAATAAATAACAATTCATTCTAAAAAAGTACTTGAAGGCAAACATAACAACAATTTATTCTTTAGTGTAATTTATTTTAATGTGGAATTTCAGTTCATTGCTTGAAATCACTACATCACAGGTTCAATTATTTATTTAAATTAATTTTTATAATAAAAGTGATCTAATTTATCCATCCATAAATTTGTGTAATAAAACTTGTAAAAACTCTTTTTTTTTTATCGTTAAAGAATAATAATTGACACATTCAGAAATAAATAAATAAATAACAGATGATTTAAAGTAAGTAGCTGATAAACACTTAGACCATGCGGTACCTAGCATCAAATTAATTTCCAAAATAGTAGTTGGTCTTCTCCATTTTAATGGATTAAAAATATTGATTTCCAGCTGAAATTGATTTAGGTTGATAACAGAAAAAAGACTACGCCCTTCAATTATCAAATGAACAATTAAATTTATGAAGTACACCTAATTAGTTAACCTCAGAATTTGAAATGAAGGAAATTAATCGTTGAAAGGTCTACATGATTTCAGAAGACAAGTTGATAGCTGGTTTGACAAACTTTGAGTTATAGCAATTTGATATTGATTTGCATAATCGGTATTTGGTGCAAGCTAATGGCATGAATATATCTACGTTAAATAATATGTTACTATATTTATTTTTTATTGCATGTAAAATATTACCTTATTATAATGTGGTCCTCTAAAGACATCTTATATTTCACATGTCAGATTGACAGCCATATATAGGATATAAAATGATGAATGAATAAAATGACTATTGAGTTATCATTACAGTATAGTTAAATTAATACTGAAGGTTATTGTTAAGTATGAGAATATTAAAGGACAACAGATATTGAAAAATTAAATACTTATTATTACTGCCCTAATATTAATTGTATTTACTTCAATTGCACTAATATTAATTGTACTTACTTTAATTGCACAAATATTATTAATTGTACTTACTTTTCTACAAATGGATTTCACATTCAAATTGTTTGTTTTGGAACGATAAACTACCCTGATTGTACAATATATTTATTAGGCAATCAGCCTAATTGAAAATAAAGTAATCTTTGGTTATTTGTAATAATAATAACATTTAGTGATTTGTATATGTGCACAAAAGTGGAAGTGTGATGAAAAATAGCTATATGAAGCGAGATGACAAGCATGAATTTGCATTCTATTTTTTTTTGGATTGTGATGAGGAGGGACTTGTTAATTGAACGTGTATTATTGATAAAGCTGTTCTGTGAAAACAAAGATAATTCTATTGCTGGGATAGATTACATAAAATAATTAGCACCATGATAAGATGGATGAGTTTTTGAAATTTACCAGTGTGATGTAGGTCGTTATGATATATTAAAATATCGAAATATGCTGACATAGAGTGCTTTTCCCTTTTGACAAAAATATTGTCATCTAGTAATATTAATATTATTAATATTAAAACCAAAAATAAACTTCACGGTTGAATATATATATTGAACGAAAATTATAAAAAAATTATGAATATTGGAGGATGGCATACAGTGAACGTCCGCATACCTAAAGAAATTTTCAGAATAAAAAAAAAGTTTTCAAAGTAAAAATTAGGCTGTAAAGAAGTTTCATTTTGTCTCTTGTGGAATTCCTGGTGTTGAGATGTAAATAATTTCATTGTTGTCAATATAATTATTAATAATGTGGAAATTACACGGTTTTTATAGTAATAAAAAGCTACCTCTAAAATAATATGATAGACCTTTTAAAGGGAATTTAAAGTATCGCATAATAGCTAAGTAATTTTTGTGGCAGATAAATATGAAGAGATTCCTAAATCAAAATTATAGAAAAATATATTTTTAAATATTATTTATTATAATTTATAATTCATGGGTATGAATCTGCCATTATAGCATGGCAATGATATTAATCAGATTAAAAAGGACTTGTCCATTCATATGTAAAAGTAATGGAATGATAATATATGGAAACAATTTCGAGTAAATGTTTACGTAAATTTGATTTAATGGCTTATTTTTGAAAAAAAATGTGACTAATGATTATTTTTCTAACTTTATTAAATGCTGACGTACCATATTTGTAAAGTAAATAATTAATCTTTTATCTGCTAGAAATTAAAGATGTAGCTTATAGATGTAGGCATTGTTATGTGAAGCTTGATGAAGAATGCAGAAAAATTTCTGTTGTAGGTTTAATATTGCCTTGATTAATGGAAATAATTATAGGAAGCAGATAATGTGAATGATTGAATTTGGCAAATTACTGAGTTTATTAAAATTTCCCTATCAATAAGAATACATAAAAATTTTAAATATCAATAAAATATTCCTTTTTATTATATTGCACTAATCAAAGGTTGCCTTCATTTTCATTCCTTCGAGGAAGTTAAACTATTTTCGAATATACATAATAAAAAAAATTAATACCAAAAGCAGTTTGTTATTTCTTGTTTTTCTATCTGTTTTGGATATCTTATACACACACGTATATATAAACAGATAAGTACCCCATTAACATCATTGATATACCTCCTAAATTTTGACATTATTGCATCGTTCAAGCTAGTGATGAATCAAACTTTTCCTGCAATGAATGTTACTTTGTTTTCAAAATGTATTCACTAACACTATCGACACTATTCAAACGTTTGTAGAATTTCAATCTATTCTGATAATTGCTCAATTGTGCGTTATGTAAAGTGGCAATGTGTGTATACATTGTTTAATGTGATTTATAAACATTAAAATAAGAAATAAATTATTAACAATCAATTTATTTATTATTATTATTAAATTAACATTATAATTTATGCTTATTCAATAGAATTTGTGGCAATAATTATTATTGTAACCTGCATATAAGGATTAAAATAACTAGTATTAAATTCACGTTTGATTGGTAAAAACAAAAATATAGAAAAATATTTATTAATCTTTAGATATTCCTTTCAGGTGTCATCTGTAGTGAAAGTTATAGTGATAATAATTGATGCCTTCAAAACAAATAATTTAATTATACAAGATATAAGCCTTCTAGAAATATTAGTTGCGAATAATGCCCATAACGAATCAGAACAAAAAAAAATACCATCTGCTACATTCGCCAAATGCATATAAACAGCAGCATATTGACTTTCAGTGCTAGACATATTGATAAAACGTAATTCAGGTTTCTCGCCAAAAAAGAATACTTGCATTGAATAAGTAATATTAGACGAGAGAACGGTATAATTTCTTAACCTCATTAAAACTGCACACATATAACATACGTTAATGTTTAAATTTACTTTCATTTTAATGAAACAAAAAAATAAATTTATCAAACCTGCACATATTTAAATTTGAAAGTAAATGTGTACTACTTTTTGTCTAATAATTTTAATTTGACAAGGCCTATTATAAATAATGTAAATTATTCATAAATAATGACAATAAGAAGAAACAAGGAGATGTATTCCATTACATAAAGTTACAATGAAATATGAATTTTTTTCTTTAACAAAAACTATCTCATTTAGGAATTTTCGTATTTAAATGAAATTCAAATGTGTAAATCAACAATAAAACAAATCCTGGTTTGCTCCAATTTATTAATATATCATTTCAATGTTATGCATTGATATAAAATACATGGGAAAAATTCCAACAATATCACAAAAATTTGAAAAAAGACTAAATTTTAAAACCATAATTCTGTTTTTTTAAAATTTTTTTTGTTACTTATATTATGATTAATTAATTTATCTTAACAAAGATATATGAGATTAAAACTACAAAATATAACTTGACAATTCATTTCCCAATAGACCTTGAATTAGGAAATTTTCTTAATTAATTTGAACTGCCTGATAAATTTCAGAAGATAATTCTGAATTAAACAGAATTGCTTGATAGATTTCAGATGTTTCTGAATTAAACGGAATTGCTTGATATCATTTCTAATTAACTATGCTAAGTAATATACATAAGTATTCTTAATCATTAAATATCTGAATATGAACAGTGAGAGAAGATAGTTTTTTTCCAGCTTGAAATACACATTTATCAAGAGTCCATACAAATGACTTTTAAGAAATTGGTAATATGATAAGAATTTCTCAGAATCTTTTGATTTAATTACATTTTTGATCTTCAGTTTTATTTAGAAAAGCGACAGAAACATTGTGGAAAAATGATCGGAGCAAATTTTCAAGTATTTAATTAGTCATTCTCATTTGTTAGATTATTGTCAAAACATAGAATTTTAATAAAAATGAAGAATGTGTTATTGCAAGTGGCATTTTTAAGAGAATCAGAATTTTCTACTAATCTTTAAATTCAATTTCACAAGTGAAAGGAATTATGATGATGTTATGTTTATGTTATAATGATTATGTTTCCATCCATATGAGATACATATAATTTGTCAAGAATCTTTTTAAGAAACAAAATAAATAGAGATTTATCGTTATGTTAAGTGTTTTTCAATAAATACTTATCATTAAGGTAAATTTTCTTATCATTTAATGGTAAGAATTTTCAGTATCAATTATAAAAAGAAACAAATATAAATTTAACATTTATAAATTTGCTTTTAGCTTTTTGCTGTTTGCAGAATTCTTTTTCAAAAAGTTTTATGCTGTCTTGTGATAACACTGAATGCATTATAATTGTTTTTTTTTTTTTTTAAGAAGGTTTCATTTTGTTACTTCTTTTTTGCTGTTTTGTGTCACTAAATTGTGGCAGAGAATTAAATTCTCAAAGATAGCTTGCTTGTTATTGATCCTTTTCGGGTTGTTGGGAAAGTGATTTTATTTTTTTCCCAGCTAATTTCACATTTAAGCAGAATTATCATTATATATGTTTACAGCTGTTTTAGCACGACATATTTTAGAAAAAGTTATTTGTTCATGTTCTCATTAATTTTTTTTTTTCATATCCTATCAAATGTAAAAGTCGAAGACAACATTTTTGGCATATTTTACTTTTTCACTATCGAAAAGGTAAAAAAATACTGTCCAAGAAAAGAAAAAAATCGATGTGTTTGGAGAAGATAAATTAACAGCTAAATTTTGTTCCGATAATTTTGATGCTGAGGTGCCCCACGTTCTAGAAAACCAGTTGAAATTGATAAAGGTAAAATAGAGGCATTGATTGATACAACCCCTCGAATAACAACTCATGAGTTGCTGAGAGATCAAATTTATTGAATTCAACCTTGCATGATTATGAGAAACTTATGGGTTGTACATATTCTTGCAGAAAATAATTTGCAATGCCAAATTGATTGTGATTTGCTTCTCAAACGTTAAGAAAATAATCCAAATTTGAAGTGAATAATCATTAGAGACGATAAATGAATTATCTACAAAATTATTAAATGCAAGAGATCATGGAATAAAAAAAGATGAACCAAAGTTGAAAGGTGATACTGTCTGTTTGGTTGGATTTCAAGGTGATCGGTTTTTACGATTTACTGGACAATACAATTCTATAATTCAAATTCAATTCTGAAATTTATTGCCATCAAATGGAAACTCTAAATGGGTCACTGAAACAGAACAGGCCAGAATTGATCAATAGATCAGTTATTGTATTCCACCAAGATAATGTGAGACATCATACACATTTTGTAACTCGCCAAAAGCTATAACAGCTTGGATGGGATGTGGCACTACGCCAACAACATTCTCCAGATCTGGTAGTTTCGGATTATTACTTGTTCTGGAATATATATATTTTTAAAGATAGTAAAACTTTTTCTTCAAATGAAGACGTTAAGAATGACTTGGATCAGTTATTTTTGCCAGCAAAGATCAGAAGTTTTATGAGCGTGGAATCATGCACTACCAGAAAGATGGCAAAAATCATTGAACCAAAAGGAATAATATATAAATTATTTATACACTGCAAGAAAATCGTCTTTCTTTACCCTTAAAGAGTTAAAAAAACGAAATTATTTTCTAAACAACCCGACAGATTATAAACCTTTTAAATTAAATATTTAAAAAATAAATAAATTTTGCCTTTCTGTTGAGTCTCATCTTAAGAAAGAAACAAGGATAAAAATTCATTTTCAAAATGCAGATTGTTTGTTTACAAATCAGAGGCTGCGGTTCAATCAGAGTTTAGTAATTCAGCAACTGGTTATTAATGCATAACTTTCACTTAGGAAAATTATAGGCAAGCATTTGCCTGTAACTACAGTTACTCAAAAAATAAACAGTACACTGCAGAAAACGTTCACATCGACAGAAAAAAATGAAGTATTTTGTTAAAGATAAACACAACGGCAGATATCAGAGGAAAAAAAAGGCAATTTTTTTTTTAATGTATTATTATTTTTATAATATATAAAATATGACTATTCGTAATTAATCATGTTTAAGCATACTAAGATTTTATTTTTCGTACTTGTTTCATTAACTTCAAACAAATTCTTCTTGATTATAGAAAAGCCACATCAATAATACATTTTAAATTTTCCTGGATCAAATTATGCATTGAACATAAAATATATTATCTAGTCAAATGAATTAATGTTATAGTTATGTAAAATCTACCAAGGGAAAATAATTAAAGCATAATAAAAATTTAATCAACTAATTTTAAATGCTTATCATTTTGATTCTATTGACTCATGGGGTTTTCCGAGCAGTGGGATCTTTGTAATGAAATTTGTATTCATTATAGGGTTTTTTTTTCAACTCTTAATTTACAAAAAAAAATATATATATATATATTTTATATAAAAAAAATGTGATCCTAAATATCATTCATGTACTA
Source organism: Caerostris extrusa (assembly GCA_021605095.1). Taxonomy (NCBI): domain Eukaryota; kingdom Metazoa; phylum Arthropoda; class Arachnida; order Araneae; family Araneidae; genus Caerostris; species Caerostris extrusa. The sequence continues at coordinate 88,305 of BPLR01010080.1, forward strand.
TTAATTACTATTGAGATAACAGGTAAGGCTTAAAGGTTCGTAGGCTGACACATAGATGGTGCTACTAGTATTAAATTCAAATGATTTTTACTTAGCCCTAACCTTCAAAAGACAAGTGTATAAATTTGACAGCTGTTGATCTATTAGTATGTGAGTTATAGCATTTTTAGTGAAGCAACTTTTGTTAGTTTAAAAATTGGATAAAAAGGAATTTCGTGCGTTAATTAAGCATTGTTTTTTGGCGAAAAAAATACTATTGAAGCCAAGGCTTGGCTTGATAAACATTATTCGGACTTTGCACCAGGAAAATCAACCGTAGAGAAGATGAAACGTGGATCCATCCTTTCACACAGGAGTCCAATCGACAGTCAGCTGAGTGGACTGCACGTGATGAACACTAAAAATGCTATTACTCATACTAATAGTGCAACAGCTGCCAAATTTATACACGTGTCTTTTGAAGGTTAGGGCTAACTAAAAATCATATGGATTTAATACTAGTAGCTCCATCTATGTGTCAGTATACGAACTTTTCAACCCACCTTTTATATTGACAGAAAACAAAAAATAAATACAATACCATTGAATTTATAACAATATTGCAGTCCCTGCCATACATTCACCTACTTAGAAACAGATTACATGTATGATATTTATAGATCATATGCGTACTGCATTTATCTATTACTATATATATATATATATATATATCGGTTGATTCTCTAATAAAGAATATGTACTATATAATTAATTGATTCCTACAAAAAAAGTTTTTGTACGAAAACACTTGAAGCTTTCTTTCAAACAGCTTTTAACTAATATAAAGTAGTATAATTGTAACTAATTCTTTCTAGTGTAATTGAGGAAACTACCCATGCTACTTTCAGAGTTTTTTAAGTCTTTTTTATACCTTGTTTAATTATTAATTTATATTTTTATTTTGCCTGAAATTACTTGCATATATTTACAAATTATTTTACAATAATTTTGGAAAATGAGAACATCAAAATAAGTGACACCGAAATTTCATGCTTCATTGAAAGAAATCGTTACTTGAAATCTTCTAGAATTAGTATATTAAGTACACTTGTATTTTACATCAAGTAGTCGTGTTTCATAAATAAGTGTGCCACGAAAGATCCTGCTTAGTACAGTTGAAAATTATTGTCTTCCAAGACGACTTTCAGGATTAACTGCCCTCATTTAGATTGTACGTAAAGCTGCAACTTCTACCAGTAGAATCCATTTATATATATACTAGACACTAATACTATACCATACTGTATTACTGAGGTGCTTTTTTTTAATATACAGAATGATGAATATACAGAATGAATAATATACAGAATGATGTGGATGGAGTGTGCAACAGCCGGGTTCAACGAACTTTCCCCAAGGATGGCATTTGGATTGGTATTATCATTATTATTACCATCCTCTCCTCCTACTCATAACCAGTGGAATAACATGTTAACAATGATGGAATGCATGTTTATTCTGCCTGCATCGAATCAATTGGTTCGACATCTCTTACAGGTAGCTTATGCTAACATAATTGCCGTAATCATTAATGATTTTTTCTCATGATTACCGACCAAATTTCTAGTAAATATCATGATTACATTAATATGCAACAATGGAATATTAACAAAGCACTAATTAAATGTTTCTATATATTATATCAATCTAACTGTTAAACTCGTCGTCAAAAATGTGCTTTCAATATCTGCTTTTCTTTTAAAAAAAAACAGCTGGCATTTATTTCAACTTAAAAAATTAATGCAATGCTGATTGAAAAATATGCATTTTTTTTTTTTTTTTTACATTTCATCATGCATTGTTATTTTACGATTATTTTATTTGTTACAACATATATATTATGCCAAACACTGTTTAAAAGAAGAGACATATTGTCTTTCTGAAGAATTTTTAAAAAGCAAATATTTTAGGAGCCTACTATTTATTTTTATATTCACAACATATTTATATTCACCGTACATATGAAATTTATGACCATCAGTTAAATAGCATAAATGTTTATTACATAGAATTTTGACTTCCTTCTTGAAGTAAATCATACGTTTTTATATATTTAAAATATTTAAAACGTGATAAATGAGATGCATGCGAGTGTCAGAATTTTTATATCAATATTAAAATATGTATAAATCTTAACTTTATACATGTATGTACATTCATAGGTCTCAGTATTATGTAAACTATTATACAAATGAAATTCAATACATTTCCTTGATGTCTTAATTTCTTTGAAGGAATAAGAAAGAACATTGGCAATTGTAATATGGCATTAAGAATTCTATGTTGATTGTTAGACAGCATGATGAAAGATTTGGGAGTTTAAAGGAATTTTTGATGGCATGCAAATGATGGCATTCATGCCTCATTGTTTGCCAGAAAAAAAAAAAACTTACCCTCTGCTGTCTATCTGTCAGTGATAAATTTTGTAAATGAGTAATTTAATGTAGATGAGTTATATAAAAAAAAAGAAAATTTAATCAGGCATTTCAACTAATGTGCGAAATAAAACTTTAATATATACATTATTGAATATTTAATCAAAAGCAATATTCCTTTCAAAAACTTTATTTACCATTTATAAAGGACAATTTTGATAAAAGTTCTTTAAGGCACTACAAAAATCTCGAATTTCAAAACACGTATTTCATCTTTGTCTTACTTTTTTTATATAAAAAATAAATTACACTCACAGGAAATACAACAATGACAAATAGAAAAGCGACTTTTCGGTATAATATTTCTAAAACTAGGACTCCTTGAAATATTTAAGAAATCCTCCAAGACTTAAATTTGTCGACTTCCGAAACAGCTAAGGAAACGGTCTTCCTTTAAGAGTCACATATCATATTTTTATCACGATTCTACTTTCACAAAAACTTGAACAGAATTTGAACCAAAGAAGAGCAATGTTAAAATAGAAAAAAAGAAACAAAAAAATGCTTCAACATTCTAAACAGCGTAACAAAAGGAAAGGTAGAGTTTTAGTTCTTGAATATTCTTAGAAAACAGTTTTATTGAATTGAACATTTTGGCACTGATTCAAGTTGCCAAATTCAGTTTTGTTGAAATATAAGCTGCAATTTTTCTCTTACAGTAAGCGTGGTATAAGAAACCTTGCAAAAATTATTAATTTACTTTCATTCAATTCTTTGTTCTAAACTTTTTATAATTAAAAATTGCAGATGTGTCTGTCAAATAAAAAAGTTGAACTATCCTTTACTATATTTAGCGATTGTTAGATATCCTTATATCTTGTCGTAGGCAATATTTTTAACTTTTCTGACAGTCATTCATAGAATACGAGAATACTAGGTTTAGTTTTTTAATGGTAGTGTGTGCTATGTGTAACTGTTTTGAAAAATGTAATGTAATGTCTTTCTAATGTAATTGAGCAATTATTCATTCTACTTTCGTAGTTTTCAAGTCATTTTTATATATTGTTTAATTATTAATTATTTTTTTTTGCCTGTAATTTCTTACAAATCATTTTACAATAATTTGGGAAAATGAGTGCATCATAATAAGTGACACCGAAATTTAATGTTTCAAGGAAATAAGCCGTTACTTGAAATATTCTAGAATTAGTATATTAAGTATACTTGTAGTTATGAAAGTTATTCTCTGCCAAGATGATTTTTAAGATAAACTGTCCTGATTTAGCTTGTAAGAAAACCTAAAATTTTATAGAATGCAATATTATGAGGGTTCGTTTCTTAATGGTAGTGTGTGCTATGTGTAACTGTTTTGAAAAAAAATAAATAGATTGAATTATCATTGTGAATAAGCATCCCTTTTATGCAATTGTAATACTTATTTTGATTTATCTAGACTTCCAGTAACAAGACAACCAAATGTAGAAAAGAAATTTCGTAAAACTCTACCTTAAATAAATAACATTTATTTCTTACAATCTTAGTAAAGGACTTTAAACCATCAAAAATAATTTCTTCAGTATAAAAAGTTTTAGTAAAAACAGATGATAACCTATTTAAGAGAAGAAACAGAGATGAAAACATATTAAAATTAAAGTAATTCTAAGATATTTTAATTAGAACAAAACAAAAACAAAATCAGGTAGAAATTATATACTCAATTATTTGATTTTTATTTTGTTCACGGAGGAAATACGAGAAAATTCAATATAAAGTATATATGAACAAGTAATATAAAAAAAAAAAAAAGTTAAGTCAATTCCTACTTTTTTTCACTATATTGCAGAAAAGTCCTTTGCAAATAAAGTTGATATTTTCTTCTAACATCTGGCGCCATCTATTATTAGATACATGAAACTTAAATCTAAAAAAAAAAACTACAATTAATTAATTAAATTTAATTAAAGAATTAATATTTGAAAAAAAAAACTGTATTGGCATTAAGTATCATCCACTACAAGCTCCAAAAAATGTATTTGAATTTGAATGGATGAATTAAAAGTATTTTATTAACGATTGAAAATTTGAACAACATATATATAGGGAGAGTGTGAACTGTAAACTATTTGTCATTATAAATGACAATAGATGGCGCCACGACCAAGAGGAGGCTCTTCCATAACTCCTCCTCCTTTAACTCCATATAAGGCGAATGTCTTATACGGGGATGAAAAATGTAACAGCAAGGGCAGAAGAAGAAGGAACGCGAGTGTGGTTGGCGGGCAGTTGCTCGAATACGTATTGTTGGAATGTGAATAAATACTTTATATACATCAACCGAAAGTGTGTTAATTTATGGGAACAGAAAAAAAAAGACAAACAGAACTAATAGTAGGAATTTAAAAATATTAGCACGACTATATTTCAGTCAATAAATATGTTCATAGGTGAAAAAATTATTAAATGTTAGGAATTCTAGATTTATTTTGCCTTTTGTTAATATATTAATAATAACATTCCTATAAAATATATACATTCCTATGAAATAATAACTTATCTATAAAATACTGACGTTCCTATGAAATAATAACATCCCTATATAATATTTTGATAACTTATTATATTTTATTTTTCATGTAAGATTTCCCAAATATACTATCCATAAGTTAAGTATTCTTTATAAGTCCATAAGTAAAAAATTTATTTAAAAAAAAAAACCTTAAAATGAAAAAAATTAAAACGCATATTGCTAAAGAACTATTCATTTTTTCCAAGTAAAAATACTAACAAAATTTAAAAAAAAATTTCAAAAAATAATTAAATAAATTTAATTTTACTGTCCATTCAACTACAATTTAAAATTCGTTCATTATCGAGACATATTACATACAGACAGACATAAGATATATAATTTTTAATCAAGATATATTAAAAAAGTTTGAATGAACTTAAATTTAAATGAATATTTTTTGAAAGTAAATAATAATTTTGTATGCATTTCTATCCAAAGATAAGTATTGAAATAATGAAAAAATTAGTTTGATTGATATTAATCGTTCTATTGACTTAATTAAATATATTGTATGTAAATACACAAAATGAGAATAAATTACTTTACAGGAATATCTTACACCCTGATATAATATAATAATTATAAAAAATATATATCCATGAGATATATTTTTCAATATCTAAAAAATATTACGATTTACATAAAATTATGAAATTACAAACAAGCAAATTTATTTAACTGAATTTTAAAACAAATTTAATTAAAGTGTAAAACTAACAGAAATATAATTTTGTAATAAACATAAATTTTATTTGCATAATTTTTCATAAGAAATGCTGTTAATATAAACATAATTATGAAAGACATCTTTACTTAATAATTTGATGTATAAATATGAAAATATTTCATAATTTTCTTAGTTTGATATCATTATTTTGTGCTTGTAATTTATTATAAAAAAAAATTGATTGCCGATTAAAATTTGATAATGAAGAAAATAAAAGTCATTTTTTTTAAATTCTGAAAAAAAAGGACTTACATGACTTGATTGCATTATTAATTAAATTTTCACTTTGTTGTGTATTAACATTTACTTATACTCGAAATTAAAAATATTTAAGGTAAAATTAATTTTAACATTGAAGTAAATTTTGGTTTTGAATTTAGTTTATTTTATGCTTTATTTCTGATTTACAATTCAAGCTATTATGCACTTTTTTACGTAAGTTGTAAATTCAAATTGTAGTAATTAAATGAATAATAAAATACTGTTTAATTATTTGTTAATTATAAGAATATTTTTTAATTCTATTTACACTTTACTGTAAATTAATTGAGAAAAAAAGTCACAATATATAAATTTTAATAAAAAATATATCACTATAACAAATCATTTCATATATTTATATAATTAAATAACTACATTTAAAAACATAAATTTATTATCTATTGTAATTTTAGGAAAACAAAAATGAGTATTAGCATTTAAAAATTATAATTTTTATTCTGAAATCAGAGAACTAAGTTAGAAAAATAATACATAAACTTTTGCTTTTAATTTCCATACTTTTATTTATTATGATTAGATTACGTTTTCGGTACAAACGTAAATTTAGTGTATTTATGTGACATTCTGCAAATAACAGAGATAGACAAAATTTAATATTTAATCTTTTTAATTAAATATATTGTCTGTTTGTTATGGTATATCCTGATCTCATTTTAAATTTACACAGGGTTTTCTGAAAACGAGTAAGATATTTGAAATGAATATGTAATTTAAAAGTTTAATTTTTTTGTAAAACAATTTTATTTACTTTTATTTAATTTACTTGCATGTATTAATCTAAATCATTATGTTGTTTATAATGATTTTACTATATTTTGTACTAACTTTTTAGAGTCCAGCATTTGTCTGTAGAAATGTTTGGATTTCAATTTCCCTCTAATATTCCCTATTTTCTATATTTATATATTATGTTATATTGTATATTTATCCAATATTTATGTTCATCCAATATTTCATGTTATATTATATATTCATACAATATTTCATAATTTAGGATTTCTTTACTCCAGTGTTGAATTATAAGGGTGTAATAGACTAACATTTTTCGTCGCTCAAGAAAGAAGTCCAAGTTTGAATCCAGAAAATGTATTTTTAGGGACATGTTACATCACAGACCTTTATAATTTTGAAGGCTTTCTGAAACTAATTTTCCCGTAATCCTCAGAATTCAGTTATGAGATTTTTCAGAAACTTCCAAGCAGTTTCTTCAACTCTATTCAAACTTTCTTCAAATTATGGTCCTTTATAAGGTTCCTTATTTGGGTCTTCCACTTTTTTATTTTAGTCTTATTGATCCTAAGAAAATTGTTCCTTTAGCCTTATTGATACAGGAAACTTGGACCAGTTTAATCCATCGCCTTAAGAACAGCTTTCGTTAATATGAGTTTGATGTGAAGGGGAAGAAGAATATACGTGTATAGGATTTGCAAATAGTTTAGATGTTAGGTATTTTTGTTTTGATACCAGATTTCTCTTAAGCCGATGCTTCTTAACAAAATGATTTTGAAGTTTCTACCATCCCACTCATATAGAAAACAAAACAAAAAAAAAAAATAATATATCCTTGTTGGAACCCTAAAAGAAGTGACGTAACTTTCATATCGCTGCATATATTCGAAGAATGTTGTCCGTATTCTACCTTTAGTAAAATGGATATTTTGCAAATAAAATCCATTTTTGCCATACGTCTCATTCATTTGGGCTGCATATCTACAAGAATCTTAGGTTTCTCATTTCCAATATGATGATACACAATTTAAAAAAAAAAAATTAATTTAGAGGACTCAATATGCAACCATTATTCATGAAGGCTGCTTATTGAGGATCTTAAAGTAAACATGAAGGGCTCATAACTCACTAACTATTGAATTAACATCAGTATAATACACTCAATGGCCTTCTGCGGGGAATCTTGTTGCCTAAACAATAAGAAAAAAATGCTGTTCTCTTATCAACAAACAGTAAAATGGATATTTTACTAATGCAATCCTTTTCTACCTCCGACAGTAAAATGGTTATTTCGCTAATGAAATCCATTTTTCCGTGTCTCATTCATATGGGCAGCATATCAAGAGGAATCTAAGGTTTCTCATTTTCAATATGAAAGCACTCTGCTTTTAAATTGAGTTTAGTGGACTCAATATATAACTTCCATTCATGAAGGCTGTGTATTGAGGATCATGAAGGGAACATGAAGGGATCATAACTCACTAATAAATTAACATCAATACAATACACTTAATGGCTTTTCTGTGGAAAACAAGAGTTGTAGATCTTGTTCCCTTGACAATAAGAATAAATTGTTGTTCCCTTATCAAATAGATTTCAACTTTTTTTAATTTGAAGGCAAACAAATTTACCTGATTTATTTGACGTTTAAATCACAAACTAAGTACCATTAATTTAGGGGATCAAAATTGTTTATTAATGACATTATTCTTGTTCCAAGCCATTTTCAGAAGAACAGGGCAATATCTATGCAACAAACTTAAAATAATATAGCTGGTATCTGAAAAAGAAAACGTATTGTCAAAGCATATTTTAAAATATCATTTCATTCAACCTATAGTGAGGAACAACAAAAACAAGTATGTAAATATATATTCAGAAATATAATGGCGATATGTTAATTTATCTTGTATATCAGTGGAAACACTTTTATAAATGAAATATTTATTAATAATAAACATAGTTAATCCTTATTGTTTATTAAAAAATATTTTTTATTTTTTTTTTAGTGTTCACGTACAAATATCAAGACTGAGGGAAAATTAAAATTTTTTTTTCAATAATTTGTTTTTTCTGGGTTTCATATTCCAACAATTCTTCTTAATTTTTATTAAATATATTATTTATCATTAAATATATATTTTTTTATCTTTATTAAATATTTTTATGTTAAATAAAGTTTAAAATAAAGTTTAATAAAATTATAAATAAAATTAATGTATAAATATTTTTAATGTCCTTAAATATAGTTACATTACCGTAATGATATGAGATTATCACCATATAAGTTTTTAAATTCATGCAAGTAACTGCTTTTTAGCCTCGAATATTTTTTATTAATAATGTTTTATTAATGGATGAAACTTTTACATAATAAATGCTTTATATAACGACTAATTTCAGAAATTAAATGTTATTAACATTATTAGAAAAACAATTTATATAAATGATTGCAATAAAAGAATTGTAAATAAATGAAAAAAAGTAGTAATTTTAAAATACTGGAAATATTATATAGTGAATGTATTCTGAGCATATTTTATTGCAAGTATCAGATATATAATTTGTAGTTTTTTAAAGATTGGTGTTTAAAGACTAGTAATGTTAGATATAAGTGAAAACAAAATATTTTCTTAAATTAATTTCAGGAAAAATTTCAAATTATGATAGAAACATTGAGCAAGTTATAAATATGTAAGCTGTGAAATATTTAGGTAATTTCTTTTCTATCAATAAATATATTTAACTGATAGGTGAAAGGATATAAAAGGTTTTTCAACTGACTCTTTACAATCTAAAAAAAAAAAAAGATACTTTAAACCTATTCTATTCATATTTTGTATTATATTTAATACACAAGTTTTGCATTTTTTAAGGAAAGCACTACAACTATAAATTGTATTAAAACAATAACTTATGTATTAAATATTAAAATTTACAATAAAAATGGGCGATACATACACATGGATACATGCTACTTTTAAATAAAAAAAAATGTACTCATACATTTTGTGATAATCTTTAATTTAATTTTTAGTTAGTTAGTTTTTTTTTTTTTTTTTAATTTTAAAAATTATGCTTTTAAAAATATTTTTTAATTTAAAAAGAAATTAAATTTTTATACCAGCAAATCCAAATAAAGTTTTTTTGAAAAAAATATTTTTATCAAAACAACTAAATATTTAAAAATAACATTTTAGTACTGTCCAAACTAAAAATAGACTTCAAAGAAAATTTTTAATCTCTAATATCTTATAAAGAAGTCGTATAATAACCTTTAAAGTTCTTTTTCACAAATGTTTACTCATAAAAATCTTAGGTTGGGACCTTAAGATTTCTATTTTCCATTTATCTTCCTTTGCCCCGAGAAGAAAAAGTATTCTTCAGTATCAGTACTGTTGAAAATGCAATGTTTACATCTTTGGTTCTATTTTTGGTAAGCAGAAAAAAATATCTTCTTTTGTTAAAAACTACCATCTTTTCCTTGAATTCCGATACAAAAATGGAACTTTTCAGTAAAAAGTATCCTTAAAAATAATTGCACAGTTTTTCATTGGAAAGCTATATTTAGGGGTAAATTTAAAGGGTCAAGAAGAACTTAAAGCATTGTTGTACAAATATTAGGTTTTAGATTTGCAAGATAATAATTTATAAATTTTATCACAGTATTTTTCTTAAACTTGTAAATTTGTAAATTTATAAATAGCATCATGTTTTTAAATTCTGTCATAGAAACTTTATTTCATAAAATTCTATTATGTGAAAGTGAAATGAAAAATATGTTGCTTTAATAACAAATTTTAATAAACCATTTTTATACTTAAATAGAACTTTTATAAAAAATTATACAACTTTTTTTTTTTTTTTTTTTAAATGTTGTATTAAATTTAAGGGTGTAGTAGTAAATGGTCAATAAGGAATATAAAAAACATTGCAGTGCAGATATTTGTTTTTTTTTAGATTTACAAGATAGTTTATTATATAAAATTTTAAATAGTATAATATATGAAATTCCCTCAAGCAGAATGTAATGTATCTTATAAAATTGCAATATGTTAAAATGAAATGAAAATAATTTTATTCGATCGATGTATTTTTTTTTCTTTTCCGTTATAGAAGATAATTTCAATATCCTTAAGAAATCTGTGAAATTTTATGTAATTGTTTCAATACGTATTAATTTAGGGATAGATTTTAAGAACCAAGAATCGATTAATGGGCTGTTAAATACAAATATTAGTTTTCTAATTTCGATTGCTTAAAATTTTTATTTAAACATGCATTATATATATATATATGATTTATTATATATATACATGATTTATTATGTATATATACATTTATTATTATTAAATATATTTATTGTATTTAAATTTTTTTCATAAGAATTCCTTTACATCTAACTCATTGCTATACACTTATTGATTTGTAATGATGTTGATTTGAGTGTTGATGTTTTATGAGTGTTGATTTGTAAATTTGATGCTAATTCAATACAACTCAGGGTGTTCATTGGAGAAGGTTGGTGATGTCATTTTCAAAATTTCTTCATAACAATTGACATACATTTTTCTAGCGAATTTCCTTTTCACTTGTGATTGTAATGAGACTGCTCATGATGTTTAATCTTTATAAAATTTTTCATAAAAATATTTGAACAAAAATATTTTTAAATCGAAGATTGGTAAAAAAATCGATTTCTATTTTAACGTGGAAATTTTAGTTTTGTTTTCCAAAAGATCATTTATTAAAACAAAGTTTTTAACCTGACTTCAATTCATAAATTATTCAGTTAATCATAATAAATTGCAGATATAAAATATATATTTTCAGAAAATAATATAAATATAAATTTATTCAATTAAGCAGCAAAACAATTAAATATTAACACAATTAAATTTCATGCTACTTTTATTACATTAAGCAAACAAAAATGATTTCAAATTTCTTGAGGATATGAGAATCAACATCAAGAAAATTCTGAAGCTGTCAAATCATTGACTTCGATATTATTGACACAGTTATAATTAGTTAATTTTATATAATATTACATTTGTTATTTGAAAGTTCAGTTTTCAGGATTTATTAAAATTTAAATTCAATGAAATTTTGAGACAAAATTTTTTATTGTTTATGACAACAAATTAATTTTTAATAATCATTTTTGTTTTAGTAATAAACTATATATTTCACTAAAAATGATAATTATAATGATCAAAAACAATTTTTTATTCAAATTAAATGACAAATATTTAAAATCACCTCCTGTTGTCAAAGAAATGCATCAAATAACTTATCAAGTTTTTTGGAAATTTATTCATTACAGTTATTTAAAATACATAGGGATTAATAAAATATTTTATCGACTTCTTTTGACAGTACATTTTTATTACTTTTATTCAAAATATTAATATTTTTATCAACACATGATTTAGCAAAGTGCATGAGTGGAATACAAATTTTTTAAAATGAATAGAAATATTTTGAAAGATTTCTTTCAATTAGAGTATCTAAAAAAAATTTATCTTTGTGACTTAATTCAAAAAATCTTTTAAAACAATGTATTTCTGTATTTTTAAACTAATTAATTGTTAAAGGAGAATAAAAAAATAATTATTTTACCAAAAAATGACATTAAAAGGTTGCATCGATTGATCAACATCATTTGTTCTGATTGCAGGGTAGATTAACAACATTTAACTATATTATTGATTTAAAATAAAATTAAATATTTAACCTGTGAAAATTAAATTTGCCACCAGAATTTTTCAGACATTAGCTAATCCAATGTTTAGCTTTCAAGTAATAATTCTATGATGTTTAAGTTATATTTTCTTAAAAATATTTACAAAAAATATTTTTTGAGAAATTATTTCTATTTGAATTACCTGGAAGTTCCTTTTAATCCAAGATCATTTATTAAACACAACGTCTTATCAACCATTCTTATTCATAAAATAATATATATATAAGATTCATCCTCGAAAAATACATGGAAGATTTAAAATATATAGCGTATTATAAAATTGCAGAGTATATATAAAATATATAGCGTATATTATAAATCTTAAAAACAGAACAAAATTATTGGCAACTGGCTTTTATAGACATTAAAAAAAATGATTTCAAATTTCTTGAGGATATGAGAATCAACATCAGGAACAATTTGAAAAAACTTGATCGTGAAACTGTGGCGTGATACAATCTATTTGTTCTTGAATTTCAGTCACATAAAAACTTTAGATGGTTCAATGAATTTTCAAAAATGACACTTTTTATGTTTGAAATTTCGTTGACTGAGTATAAGAAGCCAGGAAGAAAATATTGAGGAACAACAATTTTGATCCAAAGCAAAATAAAAATCACCTCCTGTTGTAGAAATGCATCAAATTTCATGACTTCAAGAGGACAGTTAAAAATTAGGGCACGAAAATTTTTGATTAAGGGTACATTAATGAACAGTTTTTTAAGAATCCAGTCACGAGTGGAGTCATAAATTTTAAAATGAATAGAAATATGTTTGAAAGATCTCCTAATTAAGCTAAAAAATCGAGTTGTGACGCCAAAAAAATAATCTGCTGTTTAAGTTTTAAGATAATGGTAATGTTACCGAATGAGTGTTATCTATTGATCCAATATCAATAATGAAATTGGTTATTAATTATTTAAAAATAATGCATTTTAATTGTCATTCACCAGACTTTCAGACATGTAAACTCCAAATTAATTACCTGATAGTATCACTCTCTTATCTCGCTCTTATGTCAATCGTGCTCATAGTTCATTCTGTAAAACTTGATTTGATAGTGCTTTGAATAAACTATTTTTATCTGTTCATCCAAATCTTATGTAAATAATAATAAAAAAAAAAAATCATTGTGATGATGACCGCTTATCATAAAGTGGTGCAATTACTTTTTGTAAATATCACATATAGAAATAAATTATAGTTTTACATGTTTATTACTCTACGCGAATGGGTAATTGCGAATCCACATTTATAACACAATTCAATAATATTTTTCTTGCAACCAAAATGTTAAAAATTAACTTGTTCATTCTTTTGCATTTTAAAATAAAAATAACCCTTAACAAATTTTAAAGCAATGCTTAGAAAAATAAAAACATAATTCATTTTCAATATTAAGTTCTTCAAACAAATTAGGAAAAAATGCATAAACAATATAGAATGCAATTTTGAATTTTGAAAATGATAAACTATTAGTTTAGCATCGACGAATTGCACTGTTTGAAAAAAAAAAAAATATACTTTGTTACAAAATATATTTTTCTTCTGACTTATAAGATTTGATGACAAATTGCTAACCCGAATTGTGCCAATGGTGTATAAAATTCGCCTACTTATCTATACGTCAAAAATCTATACTTATGATAATATTTGATATGGTTTATAAGATTCGAACGTAATTTTGGATAATATAAACACCTTTGATATGCTTTAATACAAGGCATCATCATATTTTACATTCCAAATTAAGATCTGAATACATTCTCATTCATCTTTGTTAATGTTTATGTTTTTTGTTTTTGTTTATAAAATTTATCATTCACAAATTTATGGCAATCTGTAACTCAAAAAACATAAAACAGCTACTCTAGACTTACTACTCGGGAACTATAAGCAACAACGTACAATACTGTTGTGATTAGAAATCGTTGAGAGCTTTGAAAACTGTTTACTTAACACGCATCAGTGACTCAATAAAAAGTATTTTTAAAAAGATATTTTTGCACACATGAGATGTTTTATAAAACGGTTAATGTGTTGTAAATGACGACATTTATCTAATAAACAAAGAATTTTGGTATTCAGTTAATGCTCATCTACTGTAAGACGATAAATGAGCCCTTTTCTAATCTAACTTGTCAGTGTGGCAATACATTTTTTTTCTTGAAGATAGATCCAATATATTTTTTAACATGTAGTGAAGCAACAACAACAGAAAAAAACCCTTTGAACAAAGTAGAAAATGTTAGGTATAATCCAATGATTTTTTTCTTCTATTTTTGTGTTTTTTATTTTCTCTTCCATTTATTAATCTAACATGGCAGGACATGCGAAAATTAAATTAATAGTTAATCGACTATTATAGAGTACACAAATTGATAGCGAATCTACAAACTAGATAGATATTCCTTATATCGAATTGATAAAATTACTTTAAATGTAAAAGATTATTGTTTAGGAATTCAGACCACATGCTGTAGGGAAAGTGAGTTTTGTAGACACGTAGTAAAAATGTTTAATAAATGTATAAATTAAATAATTAAACGTATAAATAAAATAAATAAACGTGTAATAAAATAATTGAACATATAAATAAAATAGTTGAATGTATAAATGAAAATAACACTTATTCAATTCCTTCTATTAGCTCACACTCTCCCTATATATATCTTGTTCAAATTTTCAATCGTTAATAAAATACTTTTTTATCCCTCCACTCAAGTTCAAATACATTTTTTTCGAACATGTAGTGGATGACACTTGATGTTAATACAATTTTTCAAATATTAATTCATTAATTAAATTTAATTAATTAATTATAGTTTTTTTAGATGTAAGTTGCATATATCTAACAATAGATGGCGCCAGATAAACTTAAAAAAATGAATGAAAATTATTTATAAAAGACTTTCTGCAATATAGTGAAAAAAAAAAAATAGGAATTGTCATTATTATTTTTTTTTTTATATATTACTTGTTTTTATGATATATACCACGATGTGCAGGACTATCATATGGATTGTGTGTTCGATTTAAGAACTCGAGTGTGCTGGGTTTAGATCTGGGCAGCATGATCACACACATTCAGACTAACTGATTTATGCACACGAACAATCTGTAAGCCGCAATGTACGCATTTTTGGCATAGATGAGGAAAGAAGAAAGAGTATGAAACCCTTTAGGGTGTTGTTTCAAAGTTGCTGTGGTTAAATGGAAGCACAGTAAAGCGTGTTCATTGTCAGTTATCATCCTGTATTAAAACTGTGTCTATGAAAATATAATAAAACTCTGCTGTCCTCAGTAAATGACTAAACTGACATCAAAAAATAACTAAAATCAAAAATGCCTAGTATTACCCATTAAAATACCCATTATATTAATAAGCCAAAAAATGATGGTTCAGATGAAATTACACTGCATCAATTCTTAAATTTATGAAAAGCATGCTGTATTTAAATTGATGCTGAAGATTCTGAATAGATACTGTATAGTATCATATTTATTTTTGTACTTAAAAATAAGGTGAATAAAAAATATATATATTAAATAAAATAAATAAATTAAAAAATAAAACTGCAATTAGATTATTTTTATAATCAAACATAAAGCACTAAAATCAATGTATTTATGGTTTGTTACGTAATTAAGCAACATATAAATTAATATAATAATTAATTTGCTAATTAATTAATGTCTTAACATGGTTACTTTTAAAGTCATTTGATAATCAGTTGCTCAAGTGATTGAAAAGCATCAGAAAATGAACAAAGCTGAGTAATTTAGGATAAGGACAGTAAAAATATAATAAAAGTAGCAATTTTTCAAAACATTAATATAATATTTTTACCTTATAAAGTATTTTACTTTAACTTTTATGCGTAAGTATTAGGTTATTTAATACTTATTAAAAATATTGACACAATTTTTCGTCCGCTTCAAATCCTTAAAAAAATAAACTATAACAGTCTGTAATTGCATACGATTACACTTTTATTAAGTATTTATTGCCTAATTTAACAGTTTTTAAAACAGAACAAACTCAACGGAACAAACTGACTATTTAATTATTAAACTGCAAAAAAAGTTAATAATTTTAGAAAAAATAATATTTTATTCAAAAATGCTATTTAAACAAAAAAACTCAAATAATCTGAAGCTTTGATTCATTTAGCTGTTAGAGTAAAATAAATCAAATAATATTTAGTGAAAGTAAATATTTTTTCATCACAGAAATATTATTCTTAAATGACAGAAGGAAATTTTATAAATAATTTTGTAGCTGGAACTTTTTAAATGTACTCATCATTTGTTATAGTATCATTTGTTGTAGTTTTTGCTTTGTGTGCAACTTAAACATTGTTTTAATTTATTGTAACATTCTACCTGTTGCTTTTTAACCAAAATCTATTAAAATTAAAGCAATACATTGAAATACGAATAAATAAGGTAGAAAAACTTTTGCAAATTAAAAAAAAAAAATACTCCGAGCAGTTGTATATCTGATTTAATTTTATAAATATACTAGATATATGTAACATATATATGTTACATATAGCTAGTATATATATAAAATTAAATATATAAAAACATTAATGTGTATATATATATTTAATTTTAAGGCTATATATATATATGTATCTATATATTAATTACTTATATGTAATTAGATGGTAATATATATACATATGTTATATATATATATATATTACCATCTATATACATGTTACGTGTAGCGAGTACAGGTGAAAACTTTTGGCATGAAAGTATTCGTGCTACTATATCACTCCTTATTTATTTGTTTTGCTTTGTAATTTGTGTTCTTGTGTTGTATTATTTGTACCAACCCCCCATATATATATATATATATATATATATATATATATCTTAATTCAATTAACTATGTAAAGAAATTCAAAATATTTTGCTTTATATCTTATGAATACTGTAAAAAAAAAAAAGGGTTTATTTTGCTGATAAAGCACTTAAAAAGTTAACTGAAGATTAACTGAAGTTTCGACTCGATTAGAATTCTTGTATTTTTAAGATATATATATATATATATACAATCTCGTAATGTGGTATGCATACCTTAATTTTAAAATAAAAGTTAGCAGCTCATCTTTGATAATATTCGAAGTACAGTACAACTCCCAAAATAGCGTATATGCTAATTTTTATAGTAGAGTGAAAATGTTAAAAATTTAGAAAAACAACAACAACAATTAAATGAAATAAAATAAGGTGGAAATCCAATGCCCTCAAACTTGTGATTTGGACAATTGGACAATTTAAGAATTGGTTGCAAGCAATATGAAAACTAAAAATAATCACGAAAATTTTTTTTTAAAACGAAAATAATATGGTAATACGAATTGAAATTAAAACGAAAAATTTTTAATTACATATTCACTCCTACACAAATTGACATTCAAAGAATATTTAATTGATATTAAAGAGTTATTAATAACTGAAGAAACTTTCATTCAGTAGAAAGATTCAAATATTATTTGTAATGAGATTTTTCTATGACGCATACATAGATTTATTAAAAGCTCTAGACTATCTAAAAATACTTGTAATTAATACGCTAGGAATAAATTTTTAAAAAAGATTCTTTATTAATTCCACAACAAGAACCAAATTAGAATTTCAAATGAATGATTATGAAAAGCGTTAATTATTTATCTATTTGTATAGGAGAAAAAGAATATATGTATTGGAGTTGCTGTAATTTCCGGGAATAGCTTAATGATTAAATGATATATAGTAATTTACTTCTCTTCTTGATGAAATTCCCTGTAATATAACATTTCATTAAATGCATTCAGATTTCATTTTATTATTTATATTTGAAAAATTTAATTAGGAAAAAAATATCACAAAACTCGTTGTAATACTCATTTTAGAAATCATATAAATACACTGTTCAAAATTTAGAGGATGAGTTGTGCATGAAATAACTATATAATCGATAACTTTATGGCCAAAATATGCAATAGAAGAGGTTAAAAAGAAAAATTAATTTGTCTGTGACGCCAAAACGATACGTTTTTTTATAAGAAGTGAAAAACGACTCGCAGCATTTCTTCTGTAGGATCAGATTAAAAACAATTGACACGGGTTAAATGTTTTAACAGTGAGTACGATATCTTAGCAAGATGACTTAGTTGAATAGGTAGCCTGGAGGGTCATAGGTAGTTTAGAGGCGATTTAAACGCAATCCGTAGTAGAGGGAGCACTAGGAGTTTCTCAAAGTGTAATTTCCAGACTATTTAATTGTTTTTTTGGAAAACTGGAAATGTTTGTTGAAGATCGGGAGAAGTTAGTACGCGAACAACACAAAATGAGGATTGGTATTTAATACTAACAGCAGAAAATCGTAAAATTTATGAACGTCACTTTCTGAAACAGCACCTTTAAAGGACTACAAATACCAGAGTTTCAAGTTATTCAAAAGGACTCCACCACTTGGCTTTGCATGCTCACAAACCTATGGTTTGCTCTCTGTTAACACATGTCACTGTGCTAACACCAGAAGTTGGAAACATGGCATTTCAGATGGGGACAAGATGAGACGAGAAACATGCTCTTCACGGACGAGTCCCTTTTAATGCACATCCTGAAAATAGGCGGGTCTTCATCTGAAAAGAAATTGTACAATACTCTAAATAACCTCCCTCCCGGAATATTCCTGCATTTGTGGACGAAATTGTCGATTTGTCGGTGGTGAAGTGATGGCCTTTGCCGGTATTTCTAGCTACCCTTCAAGTATTGCTGGTATCCTTCGAATGAATTCGGTCAGATTGTAGCATATTGCATAGATATGAGCCCAATAGAATGCGTTTGAGACACTCTAGGGAGAAGGAATACTAGTTGCCTATCGCTCCCAGTAACAATTCAGCAGTTGAAAAGTTTCCTTCTACAGGGTTAAGAGGAATATACTAGGTTCTTATTGATAGCCTCATTTAATCCATGCTTTTTACATGTGAGAAATTGTTTTCGCTTAAGGAAAACTGTACCTAATTGTAACACACTTTAATCCGAGAAACAAAAACATTTTCTCATCCGCAGTTTATACCCAACATCATATTGTCGCCAAATGTTTTTGTGCAATATGTTTTGGTTTTGAAGTGTACATTTTGTATGCATTTCATTTAAAAGTATTTTTCAGTGTCAATGCAAATGAGCTGTTTAAACTTTACTTAGGAACACGCGCAACTTATAAAATTTTTGTGCATTGACGAGTACACATTAAAGAAAATTGAAAAAAAAAAAACAGTCTAATTGTCAGTGTAATTGGCGAAGCAAACACAGTATCGTAATTGAAACATATGCTACTCTTTCCAATATTGACCCTCATTTTTGTAAATGATAGCTGTAAATAAACTAAAAAGCTGTACCTTTTATTGTAAATCTATTATAACTAGGTCTTGGATGGAGTTCCATAAAAATGAGAATAAATATAAATTTTTAAATATGGTTTAAAATCTACGAGAAACAAATTTATCTTCTTTATAAATGTACAGAAAAAAATTTTAATACATGCAATGGAAATATAAACCGAGATTAAACATATTTTGTAGCTTAATCAACATAAACTGACAGAAAAATATTGTAAAAGAACCCTTTTTAATATTTATTTAAAAATTGTTCAACCTTGACTCAAAAAAGAGAAACACAATTAATGCAAAAATATTAAATAAAAATAGATTTCTTTTGTTTCAAGCAACGCAAACAAAAATAATCTCGTGAAAATTGATTCGTAATTTCATTAAAAGCAAAAGTACTGTGAAAAAAATGAAAAGAAAAACATAACACTACATAAAAGAATATAAAAATAAAGCCTCATTAATTCTAGGATGTATTTGTCATTATGATATGAAATAATTATTTGAAGTTAATGAATTTTTAAGAGTCACTTAATTGATATGTTACGTAAAGGTAAATAAAAATGAAATAATGATGAAAGCAATGTTCGTTATTGTAACATGTTTAAAATAATGAAGATAAATGGAATGAAATAAGCATTTGTTAAAACTGAAGCTTATGTAAGACTTTGGTTTTTAAGAAGTATAAAATGTCTTTTGTTGTTAATGTTTCTTTGTGAACATTAATGGAATTTGAAATTGTGTATTTATTTTTGTTTTCTTTATTTTAATTTGTTAAAATAATATCTAACAAAACATCAAACAAATAATAACAAATAATCAAACAAAATACATGTTTTTTTTATTTTTTAGAACTTAGAAAGAAAAATATTTTTCACAAAAGTGTTGTGTAATTAAAGAGAAAAAATAAATATATACTAAAAATATTTGTATCATTTCTAATAATTCTAACAAGAAGTAAATGATAAGAACTTATTTTGCAGTTTTTACATGAAAGTGTCTAAATTCTTTTAGAAAAATTTATTTATTTTTATCAAAAAAAATATTTAACAAAATTCAATGAATTCCAATTCAATTTAATTGTTTCACGTCCTTTTATACAGATTTTTTTTTTTCATTTTATAATAAAACAACAATTGACACTTGTTTAAACATATTTTTACATCACAGTAAAAAAAATACTTAATTTCTTTTACAGGAAAATTATACTCTATCTTCTTGATAGAATGAAAAAATCAATACTTTAATGTACAATTAAGAAGAGTTATTTTTTGTTATTTTTTTTTTTTTTTTAAACATAAATAAATTGGTGTCATCATCAAATGATTTAATGTAATTTCAGGTGATTTTCAAGAAAATTTATTTTATTCAAGTTTTTATGTGCTAAGTTTACAATAGACTCATTAATTATTTCAATGTTTTATTTTCAAAAACAATTTAACGAATTTCTTTTATAAGTTTTTAGAATTTGATGATAACAGCTAAATTTAAAATAAAATTGTGGAATAAAAAATCTATGGAAATCAGAAGAAAAAAAATATTATTATGAAGATTATTTTAATTAAAATAACAAAATTTTATTCATGTTAACAAAAAAAAATTCTACCTTTAATTAAATATAATTAAAAGCACTGATATCAGAAGAAATGTATTTTTGATAAAAGAGAGTGTAAACAAATATCAACACATATCTACTTCATTACAGTATTTACTTTAATGAACTATATTTAAGCTTGGATTCATTTATTTTATAAATAAAAATGGTTTAGTTTTTTAAGCAAATAAGTTTCTAGTGAGATAGTCAACAATAATTTTCCTATTTCTTTTCATCAGAGATTAAGGGCTGAAGGATTAAGATAAATTGTTTTTATGTCATTACCAGTAGTGTAAGCCAACAATCTTAACTTTCAGACGTTCACAGATTTTATTTCCAAAATATAAAATCAATAATATCATGAAAAATTGCATATTAATTAACTAACATATTTTGGATAGAAATGTAATATATAATAATAAAATTTCCTTAAAAAAATATGGTGGGGAAAGAACGAGTTCCTAATAGATTAAAAAATATTCACTCCAAAAGTGTTATCAGTTCTGTCAGTGCGGGAATAGCTAATTGATTCGAAAAAATAGCGCTGATGTTCATTAATTTTACAATAGGAAGTTAATCCAACTTTTCTTGCTGCTGTAGAACTTTTATAGTAATAATGTAGTTTATAACAGGGACATATATTTCAAAACAAGCAAATAAAGGATAAAAGTACAATTTGCTTTTTTACATTTTGAAACAAAGATATTTGCCCCTGTAAATATTTAAAAGGCAATACTATTTATAAAACATTCGTTACAAGTCACATCTTTAATCTGTAGACAATTTAAAATGGTTGTCTGTATCACTGAAAAAAAAAATTTTTAATAAAATTGAATACAATTATATTTACACGTACTCATTTATCTTCATTAAGAGTTTTTAACGCATGCATTAAATTCTTTTTAAGAGGTTTAGACCAAAATTAATAAAAGGAAGTATTATTTTTATGAAGGTAAATAAATTGAAAATAATCAATCTAATAACAATCCATATAAGATTTTTGTAAGTAAAATAATTTGCAGTAAGGCCATTACTATTTTTATATAGATGATGGAAACAACCTTTTGTCGATATTGCAAATTTGATAAAAAAATATAATCTATAATTTTATTCTTTAATAAATAAATCCTATATAATCTTCCAAAAGAATCATGAAATTAATGCAAATAATATAAAAAGACATCAAAAGGAAATTCGATTGCGATTGTTTCAAAAACCTTTCATATTTGACTTTTTTATTCCATACTCTCCATAGAAACCAATAGAAAATAAATGTATATAACATTGGCTATCAATTTAATTATTTATATTAATTATATGTCCATAATTTTTGAAATGTCCTCCATTTATGTTTTTGTAAGAAAAAATATTATGGAATACATTTGTTTGATTACAATAACAGACATATAAATCATGACGAAATTGAGTTACGAAATGACGAATTTCATTGAGTTACGAAAATTAATTATGTGCACATATAATTTCCAAGCACGAATAGTTATAAGAAAGATGCTATACAAAAGAATTTTTTATTTTTTTACAAAAGTAAAATTATTTTTTGTATATATTTTTATACTCGGAATTTCCATTTATTGTATCATTCTTTTAATATCATGGTATGTTTTAGACTGCCTTTTGATATTGATCTTCTTATATGAGAATCTAAACAATAAGTTAGGAAAAATATTTTTGTTATGGAAATAGACTGGTTATTTTTACCAATTTTGTGCGCCCGTCACCACTTCCTGTTTACATTGATAGAGTATTCTTTATAGGCTATTTTATCAGAATAGGGATCCCTTAATTATTTTAATTTGTTTCACAGTTTAATTCAAAACAACGGCCTTGTTCAGATTCGAAGCTAATTAAATCATGATACGATAATTAATGACTTATTTCCCCTCTTCACCAAGAATACTATTTTTAAGATACACTAATTAGTTTTAATTTTCATCTGCGTTAATTTTTTTACATATCGATTTTATTTTTTAATTGCTTTGTTAAACTTCAGCGTAAGTTATAATGAGTTTCCAATTTGATCTAAAATATTTAAATATAAATGATTAAAATGTATCATTTTAGAAGAATTTTATCAGACAAAATGAATGAAACGTTGACACTACAAAATAGAATCTATAAATAAAATACGGAAGTATATGAAATAACTAATTATCTCAGGAAAAATTTAATAACCAGGAAAGTATCTACAGAAAAAAATAAATACCAAACAAAAATTCCCTCCATTTGAGCTAAATCTATTACGTAGAGAAATGAAATGTCTAAAGCATACCAATAGTTTTAAAAACATCAGCAGTAATTTTCAAACTTTAATACTCCTATAATAGTGAATTCTAAGTAATATTAGATATGAAGAAGTTTCAACATTTCATTCATCGGGACTCGCTACAGAATTGCCTTTCCTTAAATTCCAGGATCATAGAATTAAAAATGAAGTAACTGGATTTTATTTCAAATTCAAGATTCAGACAAATATATTTCAGTGCTCCACTTTTCAGATTCTACAAATTTTTTAACTCAAAGCTAGGATTGAAATGCATAAAGAATTAGAACAAAAAAGAAATGGAAATAATGTTTCTGAATTAAGAGTTTTTAAATTTTTTAGTCGAGAATTTAGTTATTAAAGATTTTTCGAAATTTATATTTTACTTGTCATAAAACGGTTATTAAATTCATTAATTGAAGTCAGATTTAGTTTATTAATCTGGCTGCAGTTAAATTACTAACCGCTGCATCAATAATTTTATTTTTTAATAATGATAATTAAATTTATTATTTAGGTGATTAATAATTAATTGCTAATTCCTTTGGATGTTTATTTGTTACATTTATTTTATGATCGTTAATTAATTTTTTTTATGTTGAATATTTTCTAGAGAATACTAGAAATATAAAACATAACTGCTTTATGAAAAGCATGTGAGAGAGAAATTCTGTATGAAAAGCTATTGCCAAATTATGTATTATTAGCTAAAAACGCTTACTGTGTATACAACCTTGAATTATTTTGTTCTCTCTGTCTCTTTAAACTATTACACTATAGTACATGTTCTCTTAAGAGTGGTCAAACGACAAGGATTAGTAAAAGAAAGATAATGTTTTTAGGGCTTCCAAACAAGAGGTCGAGGTTTGAAATGTGCCAAAGACTAAAGTCTAACTGAATTTATGACTTATATAGCGGAAAGTTCACAATTAAATCAGCAGACTTGAATGTCCTTATTTCAGGAATTACAACGAAAGTTCGAACATCCAGGTTACTGTTAGAGTGCTTAGTTAGAAATTATAGTTAAAATGGGGCTGTAATGTATATCATCCATCATGATGCACAATGGATGTTCGCTAATGGAATGGATGGACGCTCTTTTTCATCAGCGTCTGTCGTACATACTATGATAAGCACTATGTTAAGTCATTCATTCACGGGAATGAAATTCATATATTCATGTGAATGAATATATGAATTCATTCATGTATATATAGAAATGAATTCATATATTCATTCTGGATAATGCAAATGGCCTTATCATAGTTCCCAGCTTTGAAAGCCATATATAGTTATCAAGATTTCTTAATATAACGTGTGTCTCAATTGCATGCAAGTTCAAATTTCATTCAAATTTCATGCAATTTTGGTGCAATCTTTTATTATTGTAGGATAGCCTATTAGATATTGAATTTCGAAATTAATAATAATTTCGTTAGTTATTCATTACGGAATCATCAAAGTCCATTGAAATTTCATTTTGTAATTTTTCTCTGTATGCATATTCATCATCGTAATTTACTTGATAAATAAAGGTTTAACAGCATGTCAGCTGTAAAAAAGCAAGCAAGTTGTAAAATATGTTTCGATTCAAATTTCAAATGTTCATTTAAAAAGTAAAGAATCAACAAAACAGACCAATTAAGAACTCTTTTTGTAATACATTCTAAGATCTTTTCAAAATTATCTAGGAGTTTCTTTAATTTTTCGATTACGATAAGCAAAATGCCACACATAGTATATCTTACCATTAACAAAAAATCATATACTGCCTATATTTTTGTTTTTATTTTTCTCTTGTAGAAATAATGAAAAAATAGCTTACCCTGCTATAAAACCGAAAGAAGAAAAGATAATTCCCCTGTGGTCATAAATGATTGCTGAAGCAATTCACTCAGAAAGTGCTTGTAAGAGGAGATCTAAATTGGCTTCCCAACTTCACGGTAATTAAACATCAGAGTAACGTCGATGACCGTCTAGTTATTTGGTCACCGTAGAAACCACAAACCACCCGTGCCTTCCAAAGAACGTTTTTCTTCATA